>CAUYPK010021585.1:0-31149 GCA_963574355.1 Loris lydekkerianus
AGGTATATATCCAGAAGACCAAAAATTACATTATAACAAAGATATTTGTACCAGAATGTTTATTGCAGCCCAATTCATAATTGCTAAGTCATGGGAAAAGCCCAAGTGCCCATTGATCCATGAATGGATTAATAAATTGTGGTATATGTATACGATGGAATATTATGCAGCCTTAAAGAAAGATGGAGACTTTACCTCTTTCACGTTTACATGGATGGAGCTGGAACATATTCTTCTTAGGAAAGTATCTCAAGAATGGAAGAAAAAGTATCCAATGTGCTCATCCCTACTATGAAACTAATTTATGGCTTTCACATGAAAGCTATAACCCAGTTATAACCTAAGAATAGGGGGAAGAGGTAGAGGGAAGGATGGAAGGAGGGAGGATGGGCGGAGGGAGGATGGGCAGAGGGAGGGTGATTGGTGGGATTACACCTGCAGTGCATCTTACAAAGGTACATGTGAAACTTAGTAAATGTAGAATATAAATGTCTTAATACAATAACTAAGAAAATGCCAGGAAGTCTATGTTAACCAGTGTGATGAAAATGTGTCAAACAGTCTATAAAACCAGTGTATGGTGCCCCATGATCACATTATTGTACACAACTATGATTTAATAATAATAAAAAAAATTCTTCAGCGATGCACAGTGGCTTATGCGTGTAATCCTAGCGTTCTGGGAGGCTGAGGTGGGTGGATTGCTTGAACTCACAATTTCAAGACTAGGCTGAGCCAGAGCCAGTCCCCATCTCTGAAAACTAGCTGAGCATTGTTGTGGGCACAAATAGTTCCAGCTACTCAGGATGATGAGGCAAGAGAATCACTTGAGCCCAGGAGTTTGAGATTGCTGTGAGCTATGATGCCACAGCACTCTACCCAGGGTGACAAAGTGAAACTCTGTCTAAAAAAAAAAAAAAGTCTTCAAGAAGATTTATTACCTCAAGAGAACATTTTCATTTCTTTTACTAATTTTCTATCTTATATATATTTTTTAATGTTTGGGAAAATCCTCCATATTGTTAATCTCTGCCACAGACCACACATATTCACTTTCCTAGCCTCTCTTACAGCTACTGGACAGACCAATGATTTTACATTTCACTAATGAGATTCACCCAACTTGGTCTTTAGATCCTAAACCAGCGTTAAGCAGAGTCTGGCACCCAAATACAGGAACATTTAGTTTTCAGAGGCAGTGGTTTTAGCAGTGGAATTTTATGCCCACACCAGCGATAATAAAATACGGGATGTGTTGACTCCCACTGTAGTGACAATAGTATAGTATTTGCAGCCTTGCAGCATATTCTAGGGTATTATTCCTGGTGACGTGGTCTCTAAGCCTGACTTCCCAGAGATCATGTGAGAAATCTATAATTACTTATTAAATTACTTCTCTGTGTTGCTGGCAACAAAAAGCAATGATTGATGAACCAACTTACCAGACATGCTTTACTGGCAACAACAAATAATCCAGTATGTCCTTATAATTAAAAAAACTGAGCAACAGGCACAGGGAATGCAGGGAGATCAGACGGTCATAGCTTCTGTAATACCAAAAAGGGTGTAAAATCCCTGATTTTTTAATCAAAATTTTGTTTATTACATCTTTTGTATTAACCTGGCTGGAGTTGAAACACATTCTTCTTGGTAAAGTATCACGAGAATGGAAAAGCAAGTATCCAATGTCCTCAATACTAACATGAAGCCAGTAGATGTTTAATTTAATTCACACCCACATAAAAGAAAAGCTCAATTCAATTCAAGTTGAGGGGAGGAGGAAGGAGGGAGGGAGAATGGTGTGCTCTCACCTAAGGGACAGGATGCAAGGGTATATGACCACCTCTCAGGTGTGCAACACAGCTACAATAGAGACTTTACCTAAAAAATGCAAACATCGTAACCTAATTGTTGGTACCCTCATATTAATCTGAAATTTAAAAAAGAAAAAAAAAGGAAAATGACATAGCCACTTTTATAGGAGCACAACTCTATAAGCCAACTAAAAAAAAATCAGTGAAGGGCTGGGGGCCCCTAGCACAGTGGTTACAGTGCCAGCCACACACACCAAGCTGGCAGGTTCTAACCCCGCCTGGGACAGCTAAACAGTGACAACTGCAACAAAAAAAAAATAGTAACAACAGCAACAACAAAATAGCCGGGCATTGTGGTGGGCCCCTGTAGTCCCAACTACTTGGGAGGCTGAGGCAAGAGAAGTGCTTAAGCCCAAGAGTTTGAGGTTGCTGTGAGCTATGATGTCACAGTACTCTACCAAGGGTGACATAGTGAGACTCTGTCCCAATAATAATGATTAAAAAAAAAGTCGGTGAATTGTACTCTTAAAATAAGTGAATTTCATGGTGTGTAAATTATACATAAATAAAGCTGTTTTAAAAAATAAAATATACAATGTATTTTTCATCTTCTGACATATAAAATGAGTTCAGATTAAAAGAAAATATCTTTATTTTCATAGCTTGGCAATTGGCAAGGAAAATAAAACAAAATGTGTCCTGGTTAATGAAGATGAAGATATTGATAATAATGTTATATGTGCTGTGTAAATATATCACATTAAGCATAAGGAGGCTGTCATCAACATTGTCACTGCTTTTATTCTCATTATAAACTAAAATATTTCCCAGAAATTTCTCCAATTCTGCATAACATATTCTATTATTTTTGCATCCTTTATCATAATAAGGGCAACAAAAATAATTTTAAATTTACTATGTAGATCTCTATATTTAGAGTTATCTATATACAAATATATTGAATATATATCTATGTATTCCTGTCTATTCATAGTTGTATGCATATATAGATGTTTACATCTGTATTCTTGCTGGAGTTAGGTGTTATCTCATTCTGGTTTTGATTTACATTTCCCTGATAATTAGAAATGTTTAACTTGTTTTTCATGTGTTTTTTGTCATTTTTGGTAGTTTTTAAAACTACCTTCCTTTGAGGAGTTTCTGTTCACGTCTCTTGCCAACTTTGTAATTGGGGTTGTTTAATTTTTTTTCTTGCCAACTTTGTAATGGGGTTAATATTTTTTCTTGCTGATTTGCTTGTGTTCTTTGAAAATTCAGTTATCCGCCTTCACTGGTAATATAGAATGCAAATATTTTTTCCTATTCTGTAGGCTGTCTATTTATACTTTTATATTAATAACTACCTGAACAAATAAAATTTTTAATTGAGCATCTCCTATGAGTGAGTTAGTATGAAACAGAGTGATTACAAAACATCATTGTATAGAATTATTAAAGGTGATAAATAAATTTAAATAGTGCAAAGATGAATGCTTAGGAATAGGCTTTCAGATTTAAAGAGGCCCTTAGTTTTATTCTGTAATTTTTCAGAAATGCATCCAAGGTTAGAGATCACTCACTTGCACAAGAACTATGGACATGAATTTAAAATAAGAAAGGCAATTATTTCAGTAATGTCAAATGACATAAAATAAAACCTTGGTTTAATTTAAAAATGTGAAGAAAATAATTTATGTGACAAAATCATCACACTCTCTGAACATATAGACATATTCACTCTGCAACTATCTGAATCAATGACTCAGTGCTAAACTTAAGAGATCAATATATTTTAACCCCTCTACATTTAAAAACCATAGGCCACTTCAATAAGCACTTAAAAATATCTCTTCCCCATGCATACTTTTATTTACATATTTCCTGGGCACTATGTCACTTGATATTTCAATGTTTTCCTCTCTGCCACTTCTCATTGTTAGATGAGGAAAGACATTTTATGGTGCCTATATTTGTATTTAGTTTCCTTTTCTTTTCTTTTTTTTATTTCATGAACATTGATTTTTGAAGAAGGTTAGAATGAAAAAGAATTGTTTGTTGTCACAGTTGAGATCAAACTATACCTTCCCCACCCAAACATTTTCAAGCATAAATCTTTCTTTGATAGCTATAAAAAAGAAAAATAATGCTACCTTAACAGAGATATAGTAAGACTTTTCAATTAAATTATTAAAAAAACACTGTAATTTTAAGTATTTGTGACTTCTAAATTTAAAATTTATTTATATATAAAAATAATTTGGGGGCGGCACCTGTGGGCTCAGTGAGTAGGGCGCTGGCCCCATATACCGAGGGTGGTGGGTTCAAACCCAGCCCTGGACAAACTGCAATAAAAAATAGCTGGGCATTGTGGTGGGTGCCTGTAGTTCCAGCTACTCAGGAGGCTGAGGCAGGAGAATCACCTAAGCCCAAGAGCGGGAGGTTGCTGTGAGCTGTAATGCCACAGTACCAAGAGCAACACAGTGAGACTCTGTCTCTAAAAAAAAAAAAAAAAAAATTAAAAAAAAAAAATTTGGCTGGGTAGTGTGGCTCACGCTTGTAAGCCCAGCACTTGGGAGGCCGAGGTGGGTGGATTGCCTGAGCTCACAGCTTCGAGACCAGCCTGAACCAGAGTGAGACCCCATCTCTAAAAAGAGCCAAGAGCTGTACGTGTGGCTCAAAAAAGTAGGGCACCAGCCCCATATACCAGAGGTGGTGGGTTCAAACTCGGCCCCCGCAAAAAACTGCAGAAATAAATAAATAAATAAATAAATAAATAAATAGAGCCAGGTATTGTGGCTGGCACCTTTAGTCCCAGCTACTTGAGAGGCTAAGGCAAGAGGATCACTTGAGTCCAAGAGTTTGAGGTTGCTGTGAGCTAAGACACTATGGCACTGTACCCGGGTATCCAAGTGAGACTCTGTGTCAAAATAATAATAATAATGACAATGATAATAATAATAATTTTGAGTGATACTTTTCACTCTAAAAGAAACTGTAAAACATGAATATTATTAATAAAAGTAATGAAGATTTATTGCTTGATTAATATATTTAAGAATGTTTTATGTGCTGTAAAATTACTAAATAAATGAGATTTGATTAATAATGCTTTGCTTTAAAATAGTCCATTTAATTTAGAGAGGCAGATATGTAAAAAATCAATTACAAATAAAATGGGCAGCTCTCTTAAAGAAATTTTTACAAGGTTGAGTCACAGCCTAGAGGAAAATAATCAATTCCTTTACCTCAAATAAAATGTTTTTAAAACTGAATCATTAAACATAAATAGTAATTTAAAAATTGAATAAAATTTAAGGAAAATGAATTAGAAGCAAAATGGAATATGTAAAAATGTGTAGTTTTTTTTTTTTTTTTTTTTTCTGGTTCTGGTGAGACAAATATGTTATATTGTTTCTTGTTCTTATTGAGGCAAAATTCACATAACACAGAAGTCCCCTTTTTCAAGTGTACAATTCAGTGAGTGTTAGTATATTCACAATAATGTGCAATTATCATCACTATCTAATTCTAGAACATTGAATTAACCCCTAAAACAGTCAATACTAAACTCTTCTCTCAATATCAGGGCTTGGACATAGACCCTGGTAACTACTAATCTACTTTCTGCCTCTGTGATTTTGCTTACTCTTGACACATCACACAAATGCAAGCAAACAGTATGTGGCCTTTTGCTTCTGACTTTTTGTGCTTAGTATAATACTTTAAAGATTCATCCATGTGGGACCTTCATTCCTTTTTTTTTTTTTTTTTCTGAATAACATGCCATTTTAGGATATACCACCTCTTTTTCTCATTTGATTAACAGACATTTGGGTTATTTCCACTTTTTGGCTCTCATGAATAATAGTTTTGTATAATCACATACAGGTTTTGGTGTGGATATAGTTTTTCATTTCTCTGTGGTATATATCTGGGAATACAATGCTGAGACTATTAATAATTGTATATTTAACATTTTAAATCATCAAAACTATCCTGAGATACCAACTAACCCCAGTGAGAATAGCCCACATTGCAAAATCTCAACACTGCAGATGCTGGCGTGGATGTGGAAAGAGGGGAACACTTTTACACTGTTGGTGGGACTGTAAACTAATACAGCCTCTTTGGAAAGAAGTGTAGAGAATCCTCAAAGAACTCAAAATAGACCTTCTATTTGATTCTATAATCCCATTCCTAGGTGTTAGTACTGTCACCAACGGAGCAGACTGGCCAATGGATTGTAAACTGGAAGCTTGCAGGTGGTGGGCCTTCCCATATGTCTCAGGAAAGGCGCCAGGCAACCTCCACAGCTACTATTTATTGAGAACAAGCTCCCTCCTCCGAACCCCACCCCTTTCACTGGAGTTCCACAGCTGATCAATTTCCAACCGCCAAAGTCTGATCATTAATATCCAGTAACTGCCACTTTGTCTCTGCAAGCCAGCTGTTCCCCTTCCTACACATCTTCTTACATAGGTTGCTACATAAGTTGTTACATAGATCACTACATATGCTGTTACATAAGCTGCTACATATCCTATTACATAGGTTGCTACTTATTCTGTTACATAGGTTGCTACATGTCTTGTTATGTAGTTCGCTACATATCCCCCCTTTTTTGATTAAGACATTCTTGCACGGGGTGAAGAAAAAAACTGGTAGTTTATTTCATTTGCTCTTGATGGAGAAAAGAAAGAAAAAGAAAAAAAAAAACACAACACAGTTAACAAAACTACATCAGAGGAGTCAATGAGGGCCTTCACCAAAGAAAAGGGATTTGTGTTCTAAACAAATAAGGGTAATATTAATTTTACATATTTTATCATCTAACTGTTTTGGGGCTGACACATAGGGTTCTTGATACTTCCACAGGAAGTATTAATCAATGCCCAAAGTCTCCTGCTTCCGCACATTATCTAATGCACCTAATATATGAACAGCAATAGGCGCAGTGCAGACTGGAATGTAGGTGGGGACGTGTCAAGCTAGAGGAGCAGTAAAGGAAGGGTTAAGAATATATATCCAATAAAGATTCTCTCACCTTTGCTGATATAAGAAGTTTGCTATGACTTCAAATTTCCATTACCAAAGCCGACTGCTTTGTTCAGAACCTTATTAGAGCTTAGAGGATGTGGACTGAGTTTATCCAGGCCTACATATTGGGAGGTTTCTTAAGTGATGGAAGGGAACTCTCTATTGATCCTTCCTCTCAGAAGCTCTAATTGCCAACGGGGAAAAGGATGCTGACTGCTCCTAGCTACTTCCTGCTGAGGATGGACAGTGAAATGGGAGGCAGTTAGAGGTTTCTCAAAGGAAGTTGATCTAGGGTTCACAGTAAATGACCATTGGGGTGGAAAATTTGGAGTAGAATGTTTTCATGAAAATTCAGGCCTAAAAAATAGCAGGAGTTACTGAAGACAAATTCATCAAGGTGTTTGCGAGGTCTCCTGCTCATGTCGAGGTTTACTCCAGCCAGCAGGCAGCCACTGCTTTTCTTGCTGTTCTGTAACGATATGAACAAACCCTCATGACCCGGTTTCCCTTCATACATATCATGTTTCCTATAGAAAATAGGTTGCTGCACTTGGGAAAGTGGCAGATGGATGAGAGAAGTCCAGTGATGCTCAGCACCTGTGTTTTCATCATTGCTGAAATTCAAAAAATTAAGGATGAACAGGGCTCTAGTGAGGATATATTTAGGGCTATTATTCTAAGGGAGTTGTCCACCTCCCTCTTTTTGTTTAGCTATCATATCTTTTAATGTTTTGTGGTGGCGTTCAATAATGGTTTGACCTTGAGAATTGTAAGGGATGATACCATGAGGAATTTAAATATTCCAAAGGATAAAAAATTACTTAATTTTTCAGCAGAGTAAGAGGGTGCATTGTCAGCCTTAATGGATTTAGGGAGCCCCATGACATTAAAACATTCTAGTAAGTGCTGAATAACATGATGAGCCCTTTCTCCTGGTAAGGCTGTGGCCCAGGAAAAATGAGAAAAGGTATCTATGAAATGATGAACATATTTTAATCTACCAAAGGATGGGACAGTGGTCACATCTATCTGTCATATTTGGTTTGCTGTCTGTCCTCTAGGTTTGGTTCCTTCATGAAAGGGGGATATGTGTATTTTGGAACAAGAAGGACAACTGGAGAGAATATTTTGAGATTGAATTTTTGTGAGATGGAATTTCTTACAAAGCATCTTTGCATTAGCATGTGTATAAGAATGAAAAGTGGGGGCTTCCTGGACAGTACCAATAAGGGCTTAATCTATGTGAGAGTTCAGAGAAGTCAGGGGATCAGGTAGTATCATATGTGCTCTAATATGGGGAATATATATAGGATGAATACGGTACCTACGGAGTCTCTGGATAGATTGAAAAAGGGAAGAAATTTCATCAGTATGAGTAATAGTCACTGTTTCAAGGTGTCTAAGAGCAAAGCTGGAGTATTGAGAGTCAGAGACAATGTTCATAGCACAATGAAAGTCTTGAAGTAAAATAAGAATAGCACACATCTCATTCTTTTGAACAGAGTTATAAGGACTTTGAATGACTTTAAGATTATTACCATCAGTGTATCCAGCCCTGCCATGCTTTTTGGCATCTGTGTAAAAAGTAATAGCGCCTGCCAGTGGGGAGTCCTTGACAATATGAGGGAGAATCCAGGAAGTAAGCTTTAGGAATTGAAATCTTTATCATGAGGGTATTCATTGGTAATCAGGCCCATATAAGATACAAGAGCAATTTGCCAAAGCATTGATAATTGAAAATTAAGTTGAATCTGTCATTCTGTAAAAGGAACAGCTATAGAACATGGATCATAATCTGAGAGTTGAAAAATTCTGTTTCTGCCTTTAGAAATTAGTTTACAAATTTTGTCTAAATATTTTTTCAATTTTTATGTAGTCTTATTAGAGAGGAATAGCCACTCTAGAAGGGTGTCCTCCTGATAAATAACCCCAGTTGGGAATGAGAAGTGGCTATAACCATCAATCAATCGGAAACCTAATGTCAATCCAACCTAATTCTTTTGAGGCAAACTCCTTTTCAATTGATTGCAATTCCTCTTTTGCCTCCAGGGTGAGTGAGCGAGGACTGTTCAAGTCCAAAGGTCCTTCCAAAATTTTAAAGAGATTAGTTAAAGCATAAGTTGGTATTCCTAAAGTAAAACATAACCAAGTAATATGACCCAACAATTTTTGAAAGTCATTCAAAGTAGATAAGGAATCAAACCAAAAACTAACACGTTGAGGAAGAATTTTGGTTTGGTTTGGTTTAATTTGTACCCTAAATAAGTATAGCAAGATGCAGTTTGAATTTTTTCAGGTGCAATTTGAAGGAAATAAGATTTTAAAATAAATATAGTTTGTTTAAACATGTCTTGTAAAAAGGCCAAATTTTGGTGTGCAAGTAAAATATCATCTATGTAATGAGTTATATAGGCGGTAGGATATTTTTTTCTAATGGGCTGCAATGGTTGATCAACAAAATGCCGACACAATGTGGGGCTATTCAACATACCTTGGGGCAGAACCTTCTACTGAAAGTGTAGGATCTGTGCTGATTATAGGAAGAGACAGAAAAGAATGTGAACATATAGTGAGAAAGCAATCTTTTAAATCAATTACATACAAATGCCAATTAAAAGGAATCATAGAGGTCAAAGGAAGACCAGTTTGCAAAGGACCCACGGGGATAATAGTTTCATTGCAGAGATGGGTGAGCACTCTCCATTTGCCTGATTTCTTTTTTGTAGTAAAGATTGGAGAGTTCCAGGGATGAGTAGAAGGCTCAATATGTCCTTGTTCTAACTGTTCCTGAATTAAAAACTGTAAAGCATCCAGTTTTGCTTTGTTTTGTTTTTTATTAATGGCCACTGCTCTACCCACATTGGATTGTCGCTCTTCCAAAATAACCTGAGAGTTTATTTTGGGGAAATGGCCTCTGGGTTATTGTAATAAAAGATTTAGAGACATCTCCAGGTGCCTGAACCTTTTCCCAGGCTCGAAGACAGCACAGCTTTGTTTGTATTACAGCTATATTGTCATATTGAAGTTGTTTTGGAATGCCCATCCACTGACCAGAGCCAGTGAGCTGTTCTCAAGTTATGGGAACATTCCTCCACTGGTTCTGGTGACTTACCAAGTCAGCCTTCTTCTTCCGCCAAGTTTTAAATTGTAACTATTGACCAGATTCAAGAACAGTTCTGGCCAGCATGTCCCAATCATATGGAATAAGATGCTGCTCTTGCACCAGTCCCTGTAATAAGCCTCTAGAAAATGGAGAGTGCATGCCTTACTGTGTTACAGCCTGTTTTAAATCTTTTAGAATTTTAAAAGTAAACATATGATGAACTAAAGTCTTTGCCCCCTTGAGGATTATAAAGGTGTGCCAATGGCAGTGCCAGGGGTTTTATATGAGTAGTCTCAACTGTGACATCATTCAACCTGCCTTCTAACTGCTTAATCCTGACTTCTAGGGTTTGATTCGGCTTAGCTTTATTGAGGTGTGAAGGTGGCAATGGATGGGAGGACACAGAGTCCAAAGACTCAGGTTCTTCCACATCCTGCTCTAATTGAACCTGCTGTGACACCTCATCACCGACTTTATCAGTTTGAAACTGTTGCAATTCCACAGACCAGAAGCCACCCATAGCTTTCCTGTAAATCCTTTTGCTATTTTAAAAACTCTCTCCCACTACAATTGTTGTTCCCCTTGGTAGGACAGACAGGGATTGGCTTATTATTTGCCAAAGGTCTTAATATCCTTATGGTAGGTGCCTATGAATTGCCAAAGGTGTCACTCACCCTGAATGATCCTGTCCTTTGGTAGGTTACTTATTGTAGGTTACCTATGATTTGACAAAAGTCTTAATATCCCCTTGGTAGGCTCTGAATTGCCAAGGGTCTCACTTGAAGTGATGTTATCCCCTTGGTAGTTACCTATGGTGGCCAAAGGCTACGTTGTCCTTTGGTCAATATGGGCAGAGAGTCCCTTTTCCCTCCCCGTAACTCCCTCTTGCTGTATTGCCAAAGGTTACACTTACTCAGAGAGTGACATTCCCATTTGGTCCATGTCCATTATCCTGCAGAGTACACCAGAATGCTGGTACTGTCACCAAGAAAGCAGGCTGGACAATGGATTGCAAGCTCGAAGCTTGCAGGTGGTGGGCCTTCCTATATGTACTGGGGGAAAGGCCCCAAGCAACCTGGGCATCTGCTATTTATTGAGAACATACGCTCCTCCCCCTTCACTGGAGTTCCACAATTCTTTCTCTGCAATACACATACTTTGCAACATTGTATGTATTTCATGGAATCCTATTCAGCCTTAAAAAGAAGTGGAAACACATTCTTCTTAGTAAAGTATCACAAGGATGGAAAAACAAATATCCAATGTATTCAACACTAATATGAAAGCGATAAATGAAGTAATACAAGCCCATATAGGAGAAAAACTCAATTTAATTCAAATTGACGGGGGAGCAGTGTGCTTCCACCTAATGGACACAATGTAAGGGCACGTGGCATACCACCTGGATGAGGGGCATAACTACTACAGGAAATTTACCTAACAAGTGCAAACATTGTAACCTAATCATTTGTACCCTCATATTAATCTGAAATAAAAGTAAATAAATAAAATAAAGAATGAACAACCTGTTTTACATAGACATTCACACCAGCAATGTATGAAGGTTCAATTTTTCCTGTATCTTCTAGCATTTACTTTCTGATTTTCCTTTTTTGTTATAGCTAGCCTAGAAGTTTGTAAAGTAGTATCTCATGGTGTTGACTTACATTTCCCTAATTAATAAACATGTTGCACATATTTTCATGTCCTCCCAAGTAGCTGGAACTACAGGCACCCACCACAATGCCTGGCTACTTTTAGAGATTGGGTCTCACTGTTGCTTAGACTGGTCTGGAACCTGTGAGCTCAGGCAATCCATCCTCCTAGGCCTCAGAGAGCTAGGATTACAGGTGTGAGCCACGGTGCTCGGCCCTTGAAAATTTAATATAACAAAAATAGTGGAACTCAAATAACTATAAAGAAATGAATTTTCATATGAAAATTTCATATTTCATGAAATGTGCTTATGTTCATCCATTGCACATATTCTTTGAAGAAGTTTCTATCCAAATAGTTTGCCCATATTTAATTGGGTCATTAGTCTTTTTATTTTTTAATTGTAAGAGTTCTTTTTATAATTTAGAAACTGCACTCTTATCAGTTATATTTTCCCCTTTTGTGGCTTGAAATTTTTCTTTCTTGATGTTGTACTTTAATACACAAAAGAATTGTTTGGTTGTGTTTGTGAAATCAGTTTATCACATATTTTTCCTTTTGCTGCTTATGTTTTTGGTATTATATTAATAAAAAATTATTGCTTAGTCAAAGGTCACACAGATTTACATCCATGTTTCTTTCTGAGAATTTTATACTTTTACCTCTTATATTTAGATCTTTGATCTATTTGAATTCATTTTTCTACATGGTATAAAGGAGGGGTCATAATTCATTCTTTTGCATGTGCCTATACAGTTATTTCAGCACTGTTCATTAAAAGACTATTCTTTCCTCTTTGAATGGTCTTGGCACCCTTGCTGAAAATCAAATAGCCATAAATGTATACATTTATTTCTGGACCCTCATTTATAAACCGTTGATCTTTTGTCTATTCTTATGCCCATGCCACAATGTCTTTATTACATTAGCTTTGCAGTAAATTTTATTTATTTTTATTTTATTTATTTATTTATTTTGAGACAGAGTCTCACTCTGTTGCCCAGGGTAGAGTGCTATGGCATCATAGCTCACAGCAACCTCAAACTCATAGGCTGAAACAATCCTTCTGTTGCCAGAATTTCTTCTTCAGTAGATCTTGGTCTCAGGGATTAAAACAATGAACCTACAGACTATAGATCAGTAGTAAGATAGGAATTTATTAGACAGAAAGGAATGCAGAAGGAGTAAAATGTACCAGAGCTTCTGGTAAAGGGGATGACCCAAGTCAGAAGTCTCTCACAAGGATCCTTTGTCCTGGAGTATATATTACATTTTGGCCAGGTTTTGGAGGTAGAAAAACACCTTTACAAACTTAATGAGTGTATTAACAAATGAATGAATGCAGTCCCTCCCTGGGGCAAGGTTATCACATCCTTCCAAGTTTTTGTCTCCCGGAGGAGATTACTGTGTGTGCTCCTGCTCAAGGTGGAACCACCCAAAATGTTTCAGCCTGCTTTGTTCCAGCCTTTGCTGGAGCCCAGAGGGTGAGGCCTGGATAGGGCAGCCTGCTCTTGCCTTGATTTCTGAGCTCACCTGCGCCTAGAGTGTTAGGGTGAAAGAAAAGCAGGCATAGCTCCATTTTGTTGTAACTCTTATTCCTGAGAATCAGTGGGGAGGCAAAGCAGGCCTGACTCCATTCTGTTGTTTTGTTACATTTTATTGCTTCAAAAATAGGTTCTGCCTGCCTCCCCACCCATTGCAGGGTATTTTAAGTGTACCTGGTTACAACTGGTAGAATTATTAGGATTGGGTAGAAAGTTGCTAACTACCCTTGTGACAGCAACCCTCGAGATTATATTAAGGTGGTCTTTATACCATCCGTATATGATATTGAAATGTTAAAAGAACAAGCTTGACTCCTTTTTACTATTTACTCCTTTACCTTCAAAACTAGTTCCTCTTGTTTGCCCTCCCATCGTGTAACTGCAATTGCTTCTGATTGTGGCCCTAGTGATTAAAGCTTTTTAAGATCATGCCCTTTACAACCCTTACCTGTAAGTTCCCTTCCCTGCATTCACCTGCTAGGACAATGTGGTTTGTACCTATTTTGTACCTATTTTGTAAGGAAGAAAAATCACTAATCGCTCTTGTGATCATAGCATTGTGTAAAATGACTAACCACCCTACCCTAGTGATACCTCCTACCCCTTTAACTGCTATTTTCACTTCTGTAATAATGCTTGCTTGCCCCCCGGGAGAGTTTTGCCCTATAAAAACCAGAGCCACAGAGGCTGCCCCCAGAAACCCCATGTTGGGACACTGAGGCAGTTGCCTGCTAGCTCTTCAATAAAAAGACTCCTCTTGGGTGGTGCCTGTGGTTCAGTGGGTAGGGTGCTGGCCTGTATACTGAGGGTGTTGGGTTTGAACCTGGCTCTGACCAAACTGTGATTCAAAAAAAAAAAAAAAATAGCCAGTTGTTCTGGCAGGCACCTGTAGTCCCAGCTACTTGGGAGGCTGAGGTAAGAGAATAGCCTAAGCCCAAGAGCTGGAGGTTGCTGTGAGCTGTGACGCTACAGCACTCTACCAAGGGTGACATAGTAAGACTCTATGTCAAAAAAGAAAAAGAGAGAGAGAGAGAGAGTGGGACATTGGAGATGCAGTGGACTTTCACTTTATTCCTTTGGAGAAAACAATATGTGATGTCACGGCACTCTACTGAGGGCAACAATGTGAGACTCTGTCTCTTAAAAAAAATAAAAAGAAAGAAAGAAAGAAAGAAAGAAAGAAAGAAAGAAAGAAAGAAAGAAAGAAAGAAAGAAAGAAAGAAAAGAAAAGAAAAAGAAAAGGACTCCTCTTTAAATTTGACTTGTCTGGTGGTGTGATCTTTGAGAGACTCCTGGGCATAACGAGAGCATGGGGGTGGGTCCCTGTCCAGCCCTGAGTGGGGAGATCCTGTATTGTTGCACGAAGACAAAGCCCAACGGAGAGCAAGAGCACCCACACACCACGTTTATAAGAGGAAGGGCTTTATTCACCAGCCGGGAGCTTATGGCATAGAAGAATTCCAAATGGCCATGCTCCCGACTGACTTGGTCTTTCCCTTTTTATTGACAGACATGAAGTTCCACCCCACAGGTCCCCTTCTCATTGGCCAGTTTAAATCAAGCGGGAGATGCTATTCCCGCCCCTACTGATCTACAGGATTTCACAGAACTTGGAAATTTCCAAGTTTTAGGAAGTTAAGTTTAAAAATTCCCAATAGCTGAGTCACTATGGAGAGGACCCTGCAGGTGTATCCTTGTGGTCTCCTTAAGAAGACCTGTTCTCCTAGACCTTAACCTTCTCTGGTATCCTCTCTCAGTGTTCCATTTGATGATTGTGGACAATTGTAATATGCTACTAGATATGTTTTGCTAGCACTTTGTTTACCTATAATCATTATTATGCACCTACAATGATAATTATGCACCTATAATGATAATTATATATAGTCATATTTTCTTATGATGTCTTTGGTGTTTATAATGAGTTACTTAGAAGAGTTTAATAAATATGGGTAATAATTCTTTTAAAATGTGGTAGACTAAAGTCTATGTTCCATTCAATGCTCAGTTCACAACTGGACAGAAGTTTCCTGTAACCAAAAAATCTTCCAGTTTTTTCTGAGGGGATCTGTGTGCATTTGTTAGCATACCTTTAATACTCAGCTAGGCAGTTTACAACCTAGTCTTACCCTTCCATTTCTGTTTGTGCAAAGCCTAAAGGTAAGCAGGAGATGAGAGCTTAAGGCCTTCTCAGATATTGCCTGAATCTATGTACAGCCTTGAGAATTCACATGGCCTTTTTGTTTCCCAGTAATAAATCAAAGTTTTTCAAACCCTCTATTCCACAAAGCCTTTGCTCTCAGA
Organism: Loris lydekkerianus; assembly: GCA_963574355.1. Taxonomy (NCBI): domain Eukaryota; kingdom Metazoa; phylum Chordata; class Mammalia; order Primates; family Lorisidae; genus Loris; species Loris lydekkerianus. Next base: position 15,459 of record CAUYPK010021585.1, read on the forward strand.
AGTTTTGCTCAGCCTATTATTTGCCCCAACTGCTATCTGTTGCCTTGACAACTGAGGCTAGAACATTTGCTTATAAATGTTTTCAATACCCCCCCTCCCATGATGACTTTAGCACTAGGTAAAGGCCTCTGTCAGAGGGTTTAGAGATACACCCGTGAGCTAATCTCCAGAGAGACACCAGATGCATCAAATAGAAATTCTGTTCTGCTTCGAAAAGCACAGGTACCAGGAATGCAAACACTTTTAAGGCAAACACTTGAAAATTAATTTCATAATAAATTAAGAAATCATGAATTTTATTTGTTCTTCTTACTGAGAATTGTTGGATTGATTAATTTATTTAGTTTTTATTTATTTATTTTATTTTTATTTTTTTATTATACATAAAAATATGCACTATACCACTGGCATTTATAACACTTGTATGATTTTAACTAATAGTAAAAATTACAATATCTAACCAAAGTAATTTACTTAGATTTCTCCAAACACAAGAGTAAACTTGTGGAGGAAAGTTAAAAAAAAAAAAAAAGAAAAAGAAGAGGACTCCTCTTTAAATTTGACTTGTCTGGTGGTGTGATCTTTGAGAGACTCCTGGGCATAACAAGAGAATGGGGGTGGGTCCTGGTCCAACCCTGAGTGGGGAGATCCTGTATTGTTGCACGAAGACGAAGCCCAAGGGAGAGAAAGAGCACCCACACACCACATTTATAAGAGGAAGGGCTTTATTCACCAGCCAGGAGCTTATGGCATAGAAGAATTCCAAATGGCCATGCTCCCGACTGACTTGGTCGAAAACATGTAGTGCCTATTTTTTTCACCTTGAGCAAGTATTCTATTTTGTGTAAATTTTAAGGTGGCAAAAATAACTACAATTATAACATTCAAAGCCATTTATGCCAAGTGTCATAGTCTTCCAACTACATAAGAATAAATCACAACTAGATTATAAATTATAAAATATTACATTTTATGACCTTAATTTTACATTTGTCTGAGATTTTAAAGTCAATAAAAGATGTATTTATACGTTTCACTAATATTTTCATTGTTCAAATTGTCTTGCCTATAATTTCCATGTTTAAAGGAGGAGCTGCATAAAAACACATTTGCTATGCCATAATTTCTATAATTCTGTGAACAACAAAATTATTTATTCTAAAACACAACAGGAAAGGAAGGAAAGGAAGGAAAAACCCCTGAGAGAAATTAACAATAAGGTTGACTTTTTAGCCTCTCTTTTTGTCTTTAAGATTAATTCATCCCTTAAAGTGGGGACAAATGTAATTTTTCTTATGTGAAATGACATGATTTCTCAAAATCATTTTTTAAGAGAAAACCATAAATGCCAGCTATTTATAATGTAAAATATCAAAATTAGACTAAAATACTTTAGTTATATTTATATAGAGAGGTCTACGATCAACAGATTAGCCATAAAAGTATTTATTCAGATTTCTAACTTAGAAAGGGTGGATGCAGTCAACCATTGCCTTGAAGGCTTTTATACTAGCATCTCTTGAAGTAGGGGGCAAACAGAAGGGTTAATTGGAGATTTCAAAGTGGAATTTTAGGAAAAATTAAAGTATTGCTCTCAGAAATTTGATTTTTTTGTAGATACATTGTCATTTGCCTGAAGCTACATTCATTCACCAATGACTTCATGTAAAGTAGTTTTATATTGACTAAAGACATAGGCTACTAAAAGATGTATTAATTAAAATACCTTATTAAATGTTATGTCTCAATTTAGTAGGCTGATTAAATCATGGATTAGAATTGGAAATACATGCAGTGTTGAGAAAAATGGCATACTTGCTGTTGAACCTTAGTAACAGGATAATGTGAACCTCAAGGACAAAGGTAACTATACTCTGATATGCAGCTCATCCATAAGCTACTATTTAAAAGATAACTTATGATGAATGAATGGATTAATAAACTGTGGTCTATGTACACCATGGAATCCTATTCAGCCATAAAAAGATGGCGACTTTGCATCTTTTGTATTAACTTGGATAGAGCTGGGGAACATTCTTTAGTAAAGATACTTTAGTAAAGTATCACAAGAATGGAAAAGCAAGTAACTAATGCATTCGCTACTGCTATGAAGACAATAGATAAAAAGTTTATTTCTTTACAGGAAAAAAAAACTCAATTCAATTCAAGCTGGGGGAGGGAGGTAAGGGGAGACTGGCGAGGATCAGGGTGCTGCCATCCACCCTGTGAGGGTAAGGAGCACGTGTGCTGCCATCCACACCTCCTGGGTAAGAAGCGTGACAACAGAGACCTTAACAAACAAATGCAAACATTGTAGCCTAATCATTTGTACCCTCATATTAATCTGAAATAAAAAAACAAATAAAGGACAACTTAGGGTGCCCTAAGACTATTGTTATTTTGAATAAGTTTTGTATCACCAGTTTACTGTATCCCATCATATTTTACTATAAAGAAATCACTATTTCCAAAGACAGCAATGACATAAGCTTGCTTCCAATCATTTGGTTACGTTTAGAGTCTCTCAGAGACACCACACCAACATGCCAAAAAATGAACTTAGCTTGTTAAGTGTGTGTTTAGGTAAAGCTGGAGTAGGATGGGAAGCATGTGTCATGGTCCCTCTGTTCTTTGGCATACACCTCCCTTCTTACTGAAAGAAATGCGGCAAATCCCTAAAGAGTGTCTTTATCTTACTATTTACTGATCTGAACACCTTTACCAAGCATAGTTTCCTACGTCTGTGTAGTATTACTTCTAAACAAAGGTGAGCAAACCACACGTATCATACTATCAAAGACTCAAGAAACACACTAACACAGATATTAAAATGATTTTTAAAAATCAGCTGGTACAATGCACACATTCTGGGTGAAGGGCACACTTATAATTGTGACTCAAAATGTTCAAAAGCAAATTAAGTAGCCAAAGCCTGTGTGCCCCTGTAATATTCTGAAATTTTTAAAAGATCATATGCACAGCTCCGGCTCTAGGGACTCAGTACTCAATGCTGGCTCAATGCAACTGACTTGCAGACCTTCAGGCTCTGAAAAAAATGCTTCTTAAAATCTCTCGCCGTTTGTTCTCAAACAAGAGTTTACTAGGTTCCAATGCCATGACTTTTGTGTTTTAGGCCTTCATCCTTGTTGAAGATAGACTCTGATTTTTACTGCAGGGAGGGATTTAGAAGCTAACGAGCTTAGGAAGACAAGCTTATTCTCTGAATGAATGAGGAACAGCAAATGACAAAGGGAAGGAGGGAAAAATCGTAAGAGACTCAGTCTCAGAGGCAACAAAGGAGGAAGTCGGGCAGCTCGGGTGGAAGCCGTTGTTGGGACTTTGGCTTTTATTCTGAACGAAAGGAGGAGCTATCGGGACATGTTTTAAAGAAATGATATGATTGGGTGTTGCCTGTGGCTCAAAGGAGTAGGGCACAGGCCCCATATGCTGGAGGTGGTGGGTTCAAACCCAGTGCTGGCCAAAAACTGCAAAAAAAAAAAAAAAAAAATAGAAAGAAATGGCATGATCTAAGTTTTTAAGGATCATTTTGACATCAGACTTGAGAAGAAAGGATAGCACAGAGTGGTGCAGATGAGGAGGAAGTTGACAGCTCCTGTCAGAAGCAGCGAGAGAGAGGGATGAAGTAGACCTATCAGATATGACAGACTGCAGCCCAGAGGCCTGAGAATGCATGGCCCTAGTGCCATGGGTAGGAGCAGAGTGGGGCAGACATACTGTGTGAGAGAACTAGTAAGAATTTCCAGTAGAGAAGTTCTTGTCTTCTAAAAGGGGTGGACAAAGGATAATTTGCCACAGAGAGAGCCATAAAATAAGTTCTATATGGTCTTCTCCATGTGGGCAGTAGTGACTACCCACAAGCTACTGAGGCTGCAGAGTCAGCTGCTGACCCTGGTGTCAGAGCCAAAGCAGAAGGGAAGGAAATGGCTTCTCTCACCTTCTAATGTCCTGCCAATGCTTCATACTGGAATAACTTAACCAGAAACCAGCCGTCCAATATTGGGAGATGTAATTCTCAGGCTGCCAGGCCCAGAAATTACAGAGGCAAGCACTCTGAGGAGTGGCAGTAGAGCTGTCGTCTAATGCCCAGATATCTAACTTACTTCAAGTTTCCAAACTTGACTATTACTTTGCCCTGAACTTCCACAGGGAAGTTCTTGATGACTCCTCTCAACAAAAGGCTATACAAGCAAGATGCACTTCGATATAGTCTCATGCCATTTTCCACAGTGGAGAGAAAGACAATACAGCATCCCAAGAGCCCAGTTGGAGGAGGCAAACACAAAGAGAACAAACACTCCCCCAATCTGTTAACATGCCTGCAAAGAAGCAATGTTATTACACCAAAAAGACTCTTGTCTTGGCATTTTGAAAGCTCTATGTACTAAAAACTATTCCAAGAATGTTCTCGGTGTCTTAATTTAGTCAAATCTCTTCCTTGCCATGAGCTAACCTCACAGTCAAGATTTATATTAATAAAAGTAACTTGAAATAAAATACACACATATTTTATGTCTTATTTCTGAACGACTTTTGTAAATCTGTTTTTCTTTTTCTTGAGAAGCAGGTAAGTCTCTACAAGCAATATAGTATTTCATTTGATAATATGTATTTCAAAATTGGTATAACTACATAGCAGAGGTAAGCAAATTAGGGCTTGTGGACCAAATCCATCCCCTCCTCTGCTGCTTTAAGTAGAATGTTATTAGGACACGGTCACACCACTTACTCATTACCTCTGGCTGCCTCCATCCTAAAACAACAGAGTTGGATAGTTGTAATTGATAACTTAGGGGTTCACATTCAATTCCTAAAATATTTATTGACTATTTAGAGAAAAAAAAACTTCCTGACCTCTGCTACCTATGATTCTTTCCTTGTTATTTGAACGTGGTAACTATTGTGTATGACACCTTCAATCACAGCCTGGGTTCAATATTTTGCTTGTTCTTCACTCTCATCACCAATAACCAACTGTCTCCAATTTCATCATTCTGTAATTTGATTAAATAAGATCTTTAAGCCCTTTTTGTCTTCTTTTAAATTTTCTTCACCATATCTCAAGGTTATACTCTGGAATAACTGAAATAATCTACTAGCAGAATTATCACCTTGTCTCTAATATTACTATCATCCAAAGTCAATTCAAATGCTAATACCAAGGAAGCATCATAATTTTCTTTTCATGTAACTCCTTGCTCAAAAGCATCTAGGTTTTCACAGTTGCACAATAAAGGTTAAGTTCCTACTGGTTTGTGAACTCATATGCTCTCTCTGTCCATTTAAAAAAAATAATAATTTCAAACAGCACCTCCCACTAGTCACCTGCAGAAATCCTGTGTATCATTCAGGAAAATCAAGACAGTCACACCAGGATTGCCTAAATAATACATACCTGAGAGAATCATGATTCTAATAGTGTATTATATTTTCTGAAAATTATAGAAAATTTTCCAGACAATATTCTGAAGTGCAGAAAGTTTTATTTTTAAAAATGAGAGTTCTTCAGGCTCAGTGCCCATAGCACAGTGGTTATGGCGCCAGTCACATGCACGGGTTCCAGCCTGGCCCAGGCCAGCTGAACAACAATGACAACCGCAACAGAAAACAGCTGGGCGTTGTGGTGGGTGCCTGTAGTCCCAGCTATTTGGGAGGCTGAAGTAAGAGAATCACTTGAGCCCAAGAGTTTGAGGTTGCTGTGAGCTGTGACACCACAGCACTCTACCAAGGGCAACGTAGTGAGACTCTACCTCATAAGAAAATAAAAGAGAGAGACAGAGAGTTCTAATTGAGTGGGATATTGGAGATGAGGTGGACTTTCACTTTATTCCTTTGGAGAAAACAATATGAAGAAGCTCATATTTGTAAAAGAAATCAGTATCCTAATATTCATGAACAGTATTCCATATATATATAAAGTGAGTTTGGTAAAAGCCCATCTTAGTCATAAAGTTATTTTCCAAGTCTAAAAGATGTATGATAGGTATTTTGGGTTAAAACACATTATTTTCTGACAACCAACTAAAGATGTCCTTGGTCATGACAGGGGTGAACAAGGTACTTGGGAAGGATTTGTTCTAATGTTCAAGCCATCTAAATAAAACAAACAAACAAACAAACAAAAAAAGCTCTGTTCTGCTTTTGAATCTAGATGACATATTTCTCTAAGGTCTGAAAAGAAAAAGCTTTTCCTAGACTCTGGTATTTTTCCTACAGAATTTTTTTCTTCTCTTCTCTTTTCTTTTTTCTTTCTTTCTTTCTTTCTTTTTTTTTTTTTTTTTTTTTTTTTGTCGCCAGAGGTCATTAGAAAAGTTTTTGTCCTTGAAAGGTTAGCTAAGTCAATAGATTTTTATTTGCCGCGCTCTCCAGCATTACAGCTATAGGTGCCTATTTTTGCACAGGTATCAGACATTGCTCTCACATAATTTCAATCTATGAGGTAGAAAACATAAAAAAAAAAAAGTATTGTCAAATGTCATTCTTTCTGCCAAAGGTTATTCAGATACTGCTGAATGATGAAGTTAGATTTTTGAACAGTTAATGTCATTGTCAAGATTCTATTTGATATAAATAACAATTATAATAAACTTTAAAAATCAGTTTGAGAAGCTGAAAGAGTGAAGCTGTACTACTTTTATGATTTCTTGAAAAGTGAAAAATATACATGTACAAACTCCTAGGCAGTTTCACAAAGCATTGGAAAATTGGATAGAAAATTCTTAGTAAGAATTCATGAAGGTAACTTCCCTTAGAAAATATTAGGAAACCTAGAAAAAATCAGTATCAATCCAATAACTATCATTTTTGTGATATTAGGTGCTTAAGTTTCCTATTTATCTGTTGGTCTATCTATCTATCTATCTATCTATCTATCTATTTATCTATCTATCTGTCTACCTACCTACCTACCTGTCTATCCATCTCTTACTTCTTTAGCTTACATATGGAATTTAGAGGTTAGGCAAAAAAGTAGGGAGTTAAGAAAGCTCAGAAGTAAATGATATAGAAATAAGCAAAACTTTGAAACTCTGAAATGGGCCATTGGTCATTAAGCTATTGCTTATATTCAAAAAGTAAGGGGCACAGATAGATAACTAAAAACCATGCTGACGTAAAGGAAGCACAGATTGTAGATCATACTCGGCATTCATTTCGTGTTCCCCAGGCTAACTCACGGGACTGCTGACACACTGAACTAAACCAGAGGTTCTGTCCAGAGAGGAATGATGGGACATGTGGAAGGGGGAGAGGCTTACATATCAGAGGTGGGTTTAAAGATTGCTACTGACAGAGTTAGGCTCTGTCCAAAAGACCAAGAGGCAGGGAAAAGGAATGCTTATGATAAGATAAAGGGTCTGTTAATTAGAGATGAAGTACTGGACAGACTCGAGTGGTTTGTTATGGATAGTTGGATAGTGAGGACATGTTGGTCAGTCTTGTTTTCTTGTTAATCACTTACAGAGGACGTCTCTAAGGAGGGCAGGAGGCATGACCTCCTGACCAGCAACTCAGTTTTAGGGATCCCCTTGGCCAAGAGGGGTCCATTTAGTCAGCTGCTTATAGGGGGAGGCTTAGGATTTTATTTTAGTTCACATCTTTTATCATTTTTCAACAAACTGATTTTGGGGTGATTCATAGTATGTAAGTTTCTCATGGTCAGTAGAGTGCTTTTGTTAATTGTTTGATAACATATAAGTTCACAGTTGGAAATATTTACTTCAAATTCTGACCATTCAATAAGTGAAAATTATCTGTACTTTATTTTGAGATAAATTTATTTTCTAAAGGAGTTATTTTATAAGAAAGAAGTAGTATTTCCATCCTCTTTCTCTTCTTTGACTTTGAAACTCTTTAAGTGGAACCAGGTATCCACAAACACTATGGAGACCTGACCTTTCTGTGACAAGTATAGAATGAATCTCAGGGGGCAGATTTGAAAGGAAATATTCTAAAGATAATTAAGTGCATTATTCAAACTGGAGTAAAATGCCTATGTGGGACATATTTTTAGTTGAAACTTTTTTTAACCTAAAAATGCAGGACAAAGATTATTTTTGCAGGTTTTCAATAGAAATTACCTCGAGAATGCTTCTTTTTGAAGTATTTCCCTGAGTTTCATAGAAAACTCACAATACAAAGTGATTATTATCGCTGTATTCATTTTTCATATTTAACATACATGTTAGTGAATATATACCAAACTAAGTACAGTTCCCCTTTAGCTAAACTTGTACTTTCACCTTTGCTTAAACCAGAATGGAGAATTTAAATTAGGGGAATGGTGAGATCTGTATAGATAAAAGGAAAGGTTGAAAACTGGGGCATCCTAGGTTTCTTAGTTCAAATCCCATCTGGTCCCTTCTTTTGCCATGGTACAAAAGTTGGCCTTCATATGACCAAGTATAAAACGACCTAAACCTAAGCAGAATTTCATTTTCAAAATGAATGCTAAACTAAAGCTCTTGAGTATATGAATTGCAAAGATGCCTTTTTAACCACAGGTTTCATGGATAGAGACTGAGCACAAAGTGATTTGGAACAGAAATAGTTACACGTGATACATTTAATTCATCCCATATAAAATTTGCCAGTAAAATTCAACATCAAGATGTTCTGTATAAAATTTTCTAAGTGTAGCTGTAAACATATGCTGTATCTTTTAAATCTTGACTTTACTGCCATTATACATGGCAGAATTGTGAGTTCACCAAGGTTTAAAACATGAGCTTGAAAATTTTTAGTAAAATATGAAGATATTCAAGTCCATGATACTGAGATGTTTCATCAAAATCCATATTGAATCAAAACGGATTATAGCATGACACAGAATTCAAAAATGCATTAAGAAAGTAACAGTGCACCAAATTGTCAAAGTCGTATCATATAAAGGAAAATAGCTACTTCAATTAATTGCTTGTACCCATCAAATAGGAAATATTTTTGAGCTTCTAGTTTCAAAATAACATCAGTGTGACACATCTTGGTAGCTTTTTAAAATTCAAATTATGTGTATTGTGTTCCTACACAATAAGAGCTTACCTAAAAATGGGATCTCACCTAAAAATGATTCCACCATAACACCAGGGAATCACTTTATTGATAGTCAAAAAAATTGTCAAGGATCAAGAAAAACTTCAGTGTATGTATATATTGGTGTATATAGTATTTGTGTGTTTCTGTGTGTTTAAAGAATACATAATAAAATATATGGGGGGAAATTCTGAAATCTCTGTATTAATTAAAAACATGAAAAAAATTATGGTAATTATGAATGTCTAATTTTTTAAGTGATCTAAAAAATTGAGACACGTTAATCATCTTTTTGACAAATAATAAATTTAATCAACTAATTTTTCTTTTTGACAAATGATTATTTTTCAAATAATGTTAACAATACAAATTATATTATGTCAGACTTACATCAGCTATTCAAAGCTCATTTTTTAATTAAAATTCTCATGAGCTACTGGCAAAATGAAAATTAGTGAGTTGGAAAATTGAGGTGAGAAATTCTTCCAGAAAAGATAGCTAGAAATAAAATATTAGAAAAATAATCATTATAAAGGGTAAAACTTAAAAGGAACAATTTCTCTTTAACAGGAGCTTTTGAAGAAAATAATGAGAATGGAAAGGAAGCATATTTATAAAAGTCATATCCAGTAAAGCCTATACATGTAGTGAAAGATACATGTATAATATAAGTCTTATAGTTTGAATCTCCCACAAGACAGCACATGAGATCAAAGCCTGTGTGCAGGTGATCCCAGGGAGCAAAAGTGAAGACCTGAATTAAACTGTGTAGGCAGAAAATGGCTTGTATTGAACAAGTGAGACTCATTCCTGTTGGGGACCCTAAAGACCACTGTAGAACTTGCATACAGCTTTTCTCTATAAGGATAGAAACCTGGAACCTATATCCACTGACTCCAAGGGTAGCTTTTGGGGTTTAACTCCTAAAACTTCTGGCTGCTCTGGGCAAGGTGAATAAAGTATTTTCTAAAACAAAAAAGCTGAGAGATGCAATAGACACCTGAGGTGAGATGTGACCAGAAAACCAGGATACTTTCTACCATAACTACAGCTGAAACTTGAGTACTGTGCAGAAGTCAAAAATGAGTCAAATACAGCTCATTCTAAAAAGACTGGCTGATACAATTTTATAAAGAAACAAATTGTGCTAAACACATTGCTAGTGAAATTTCAGAATATCAGTGACAATATTACAGAAAAAAACACACACAAAAAAATAGTTCACACAAGAGGAAAGAATGTAAGATCAGGATTTGGTTTCATAACTACGACACTGAATGAAAGAATATTCCAAAAAGAGCTGTAAGTAACGCTCTTTGCACTAGCATAAAAATACATGAATTCTAAACAAAAGACTCCAGGCATAGAAGTTCTCAGAACATTTGTTGTACATGCAACAACAACAACAGCATATCTGGAAGAAAAGAAAATTTTTATAAATAGACTATGATTTACAAAAATAAACATGAATGTTTGGGAACACTAGAAGAATTTACATAATCTTCACATAAAAAGAAAGCATAGGGATCACAGCAAAACCTCACTTTCCCTTTGGTTGGTTCGCTGAAAGATCAACTCACAATTATGGTAGATTAATAAAAGGACGATTTATTTCCAAATACCAGGCGCATAGGTGTGGGGGGGGAATCACAAGAATGATTACCCAAAATCTCAGTGATGGTCAGGGACTTTTAAAGATGCCTTTTAGGAGGGAAGGGGGAGAGTGTGGAAAGTATATGTGCAGCAAGTATTTGCTAGGGGTGAATGTGTGTAGACGGGTGGAAACAGGTTGTTTTGTAGATTAACCTGAGACAGGTCTCCCTGCTTCAAATGACCTTAGGGCCAGGTCAATTAGCATGCAATAAAGAAGTCAGGAACTCCTTTCTTCTCCTCCTCCTCCTCCTTCTTCTTCTTCTTTTTTGAAACAGACTCTCACTATGTCGCTCTTGGTAGAGTGCTGTGACATCACAGCTCACAGCAACCTCAAATTCTGGGGCTTAAGTGCTCTTGCCTCTGCCTCCCAAGGAGCTGGGACCAAAGGTGCTTACCACAACAACCGACTACTGCCAATGCTTTCTGATCAAAGGGGCTTTAATTCAAAATATTATTTATACCAAAGAATCATATTTTGTGGTGAAATTCCTTAGCTCCTTCAAAAGCATGTTAAGTTTTTAACTTACTTTGAGAATCACAATAATAGTTGTGAAGTTTTAACATTGATAAGAAAAAAGTAGAAGTGCAGGCTAAAAAAGAGAGGTGTAAGCATGAGGAGAAAAGTACAGAATGTGCAAGTGTACTTTTCTAAGTTTAAAAATTGCTACTACTGGGCAGCACCTGTGGCTCAGGTGGGTAGGGAACTGGCCTTATATACCCTGGCAAAACTGCAACAGTAAAATAGCCGGGCATTATGGTGGGTGCCTGTAGTCCCAGCTACTCAGGAGGCTGAGGCAAAAGAATTGCCTAAGCCCAGGAGAGTTGGAGGTATTTTATAAATATAAATATATTTATATTTATAAAACATAAATAAAAAATATATCTTATAAATACATATATATATATATGTTGTTTTTTTTTTTTTAAATATATATCGCTACTATTGGGGCTGGGTGCCCTAGCTCACACCTGTAATCCCAGCACTCTGGGTGGCTGAGGCAGGATGATTCCTTGAGATCAGGAGTTTAGAATCAGCCTAAGCAAGAGTGAGATCCCAAAAGTAGAAAACTAGCTGCATGTGGTGAGCAACTGTAGTCCCTGCTGCTCTGGAGGCTGAGGCACGAGGATTGCTCAAGCCCTAGAGTTTGAGGTTGCTGTGAGATTTGATGCCACTGCACTCTACCCAGAGCAACACAGTGAGATTCTGTCTCAAAAAATAAAAATTGCTACTATTACAAAGTTTGTCATATTTTTAAAAGAACACATGTTTCATGCACACATGAATACAGAGTTTAAAGAGCCCACAATCAAATGAGCCCACAGATTATGAGTTAAAACCTCAACTTAACCTTGATTCATTCCACTTCCTCCCTAAAACTTGATTCATTCCACTTCCTCCCATCTCCTGGTAATCTGACCACTAATTCTTTATCTTCTTTACATTGCTTTACAGTTTTACTGTCTCTATGTCTGTCTAATTATCTATTATCATCTATCAATAATTTTTCTGCCTTTTTTGTACTTTATAAGTGGAATCCTACATTTACAGTACATCTTGTGAATCAATCATATTTATGTATACCAATTCCTTCAATTTTACTGCTATATAGTATTCTGTGGTAAAATTACACCACAATTTCATCCATTTTCCTACTATTCTCCAATTAATAGCAATTTAGGCACCTCATTTTTTTTTTTTTTTTTTTTTGTTCGCTAATTAAAACAATGCAGCTATTGGAACATGACTCCTGGTATGCGGATGTAAAGTTTTTCCTAGAGATTTTGCCACAAGGTACACATAGGTTCAACTTCACCAGATATTTCTAAACTATTTTACAATATTACTGTACAAGTTTATATTCTAAAACCAGCAGTGGAGGCGGAGTATGATGGCAGACGGGACGGACGTGTAGCCCACCTCTCCCAAGTCATCAGGTGAGAGGAAGGGGGGTCTGAACCTTTTCCCCACGTGGATTATTGCTGTAGACAGACAGCTGTAAATGTGCAGTGAATTGGCAGATTGCTGTATTTGAGGTGTAATTTAAAACCACGGACTCTGTTGTGGAGATTCTCCCAGCATGGTTGTGCGGGCCAGCAGGCCCCTCCCTCACGGAGGACAGCAGCTGTGCAATTCCTGGCAAAACCCATTTGATGAAAATTTATTCCTGAGCCAAATTTAGCAACCTGAAAGGGGCCCCGCTCAGAGCCACAAGGGACTAAGCAACTGGATGGAAAATTGAAGAGAAGGGATTCTGCCTGGGAAACAGACATTTTGAAGTATCCAAAACAGAAAGCACCTTCCCCCAGAACAACAGGAGTAATTAAATAGACCGGACCATTCTGGGTGGGGAATACTGGTGTGGGCTGGCAGTTCAGGCTGTGTGGCGAACTGGTGGGTGGCTGGACTCAAATCTCCAGACTCAAAAGTGAGATCCTGAGCCACATAAACTGAGCAGGAGGTTTCCATGTGCTGCAGCCAGTCCCTGCCCCACAGCAGATTGCAGTTGCCGGTTTGCAAGAGAATGCGGGAGCAGAGTGAAAAGATTTGTTAAGGGTGGACTCCTGCACCGAGTTGGGAGGTCAGATAGGAGAGCTGCCTGGAACAGAGAATCTGAGGTTGCACAATAATTAGGTAAAAACTTTACAGAAACTCCAAAATGTCCATCGACCAGGTAGGGTAGTTACCATGGTAACAGTATAAACTGTGAATCAGGTATAAGCCTGGGAACCACTCACAGTGCCTCCTGGTGTCTAGAAAGTATATTGCATTATAAATATATTTCTATGAAAGTTGATCCCTACATCATATATACAGATGTATATTTCTACATATATACAAGAATAATATTTTAGTGGTTGGTGCCTTTTTTTTCTTTTCTCTCATTTTCTTGGAGGAACTATTATTAATTTTTATTATTTTTATAATACTTTTGTATTTTTCTTTTTTCTATTTTTAATTTTTTCTTTCTTCTTTTTTAACATTTTAATGAACACCACTTTTTTTTTCCTCTTTCCCTTCTCTCTTCCTTTTCTTCCCTTCTTAAAGTTTCTGAGAGTGCTAACATCAGACTTCTAGAGGGTTTTTTGTTTGTTTGTTCATTATCTTTGTATGTTTTTTACCTTTTTTTCTTTCTTTTTTCTTTTTCTCAATTATTCTCTGATTATCATAATTTTTATTATACTTGGTTTTTGTTATTATTGTTGTTGTCTGTATGTCTATGTGTTTCTGATTGTTTGTGCATCTGTGAGCTTGTGCGTCTGGTAGCCTATTTATCTGTTTATTTGCTCATTTGGTCTCAATAAGTTTGGTGTTTTGACCTGCAATTCTGAGCTCCCAGCACTCCCCTCCACTGTCACTCTGAGATCTGGAGGCCTTTCCCCCAGGAGTCCAGATTCTTGGGAGCTTTTTCAAGGGGTATGGACAGGACATGGACTGCAGCTGGTCAGTGCAGATTCTGTGGCATGGGAGTGAGGAGACAACAGTCGCCTGAGAGGGAACCACATCAGAGCAGCAGTGCCCTGAGGCGCAGAACAGCAGCCATTCTTGGCAACAATAAGGCCAACCCCCAGATATTCCGAAGCCACAACTCCTGTCTTCCTGGGCAACCTGAGTAGGCCGGGCATCTTCTCAGATGGCAACTACCGCAGAACTGATCTGGGACTAAAACACAAGCCCTGTGAGTAAAGGGTTTGCCTGTGGTGGTACCGGCCTGGGTGGAGTGCGGGGACTAGAAAACAAATGCGCAGACCTGGGAAATTCCAAGGGTGAGGCTGAGGACAGCTTTACTGAGTCTCAGATGCACCCAACCCTCTGGGATCATCAGCCCATACACAGAGGAAGGCAGGAGGCTAAAGCTGACTGTGCTATGAATACAAACCTGCAGGAGTAAAGACAGGACTTGTGGTACAGGTTCTGGGAACTCAAAACAATTTCTCTTCTACAGAGGAATTTAGCAGGGACAGAAACAAACTCCCATGAAGTTGTTTTGATCTGTCAGTAACATCAATCAGGGGTGAGGCTGGAACTGAGTGAACACCTGACAGCCTCCATCAAGCACCCGAGGTTGTCAGGTCTCACCACCCCCTGCTGGATAAAGGCAAAGAGCAGTGGCCTGGCTGAGCAGATACAGATTTCCTTGTGATACAGGCAGGTACAAAACCCTGGAGTACCTGTTCACTAAAGGTAACTGAGTCACAGCACTGTGGGGGCTATCAGGGACTGGGTGTGACAGAGGTGCAAGGTGGGGAAGGAGGCATCAACCTTCCCAGGCTCCCCTGACTTCACGGAGCACCAGAGCAAGTCATATTTGAGTTGTCACCAGACCCCTGTGATCCAGTTGCCAGAGACCTTTGACACTCTCACACCTGAGACAGATGCTGTCTGAGAAAATTGATTTGGACCTTTTAAACTGAGCCAATTGCTTGAGGACTATTCAAGTGGTGTGTGGTTGTAGGAAGGTTTGATTTTCCTTTTCCAATTGTTGCCTGTTGGGGTGCGGAGTGATTTAATTGCTGGTATTTCTCAACAGCTGAAACTTCAACCCAGAGTAACTGTTTCACTAGGGTCAAACAGAGACCAGCTGAAAATAAGACAGAACCACCTTGCCCAACCACACCAAATAGGTCCCCAGTCTCTCAGGTCGTACAATTGTATGGGTCCTCAACAAATCTACAGGGGAAAAATCAAATGGTATAAAATAATCATGGGGTGAAATCAGCAGAAAAACTCTGGTAGAATGAATAACCAGAATAGATCAACACCCCCCTTCCCCCAAGAAAAGATATGGCAGATGTAACTGAAGATCCCATTCATAAACAGCTGGCCGAGATGTCAGAAATCGAATTCAGAATTTGGATTGCAAACAAGATTAATATAATGGAGGAAAATTTGAAATTAGAAATTCGAAGAGCAATTCAACAGTCAGAATTAGAAATTTGAGGAGAAATTCAAAAGTTGTCTCAAGAATTTAATGAATTTAAAGACAAAACC
>CAUYPK010021587.1:0-23899 GCA_963574355.1 Loris lydekkerianus
TATCACAACAAAGATATTTGTACCAGAATGTTCATTGCAGCCCAATTCATAACTGCTAAGTCATGGAAAAAGCCCAAGTGCCCATCGATCCACGAATGGATTAATAAATTGTGGTATATGTACACCATGGAATATTATGCAGCCTTAAAGAAAGATGGAGACTGTACCTCTTTCATGTTTACATGGATGGAGCTGGAACATATTCTTCTTAGTAAAGTATCTCAAGAATGGAAGAAAAAGTATCCAATGTACCTATATACTCGAGTATAAGCCGAGTTTTTTCGGCACAAAATTTGTGCTGAGTTCGGATTTTCGGCACAAATTTTGTGCCAAAAAAACTCAGCTTATACTCGAGTATATACGGTACTCAGCCCTACTATGAAACTAACTTATGGCTTTCACATGAAAGCTATAACCCAGTTATAACCCAAGAATAGGGGACAGGGGGAAAGGGAGGGGAGGGAGGGGGGAGGTGGGCAGAAGGAGGGTGATTGGTGGGATTACACCTGTGATGCATCTTACAAGGGTATATGTGAAACTTAGTAAATGTAGAATATAAATGTCTTAACACAATAACTAAGAAAATACCAGGAAGGCTATGTTAACCAGTGTGATGAAAATGTGTCAAACAGTCTATAAAACCACTGTATGGTGCCCCATGATCTCATTAAATGTACATAGCTATGATTTAATACAAAAAAAAGAAGTTGCTTTGGAAAATTATTTATTGCATGTTAAATGTATAAACTTAGAAGACATTTATGTGAAATTTTCTTAAAACTTAACAGAAAGTTCTCACATTTATCTTACTTTGGGCTTTAGTTAAATTTCATATTGTTTATTTCACTCCTAATCTGTATAGAAAAAGCAAGCTAATAGTTCTAATGCAGGTGTATGAGTTTACACGGCATGAGAAAAAGATTCACTTTTTTAGTTAATAAGTAAAAAGAGAAATCAAGAGTTCGAATGCTAGTTTTTTATCTTCAGCATTTATGACTATATTAGTTCTAATTTGCAGTGTACATAAATTCCTCCTTTGTATTCTTGTGTTTATTCATTATCTTTTGCACAGCTCCAGACATTAGTACCCCAAACTCCATGCATTCTGCCTGCCGTTCAGCATCTTTAATCACGCCCTCCCCTGTGGTCTCCCTTGCTTTGCTTCTATCACCATTGGCAAGAAGAACCATCTTCAGATTAGAAATGGAAATGGAAATATTGGCCCCAAAAATAGATCCAATATAATCTGTCTGTTGGCCCAGACAGATTACTTTGTAGGGTCCTGAGAAAACTAACATCTGAGATTGCTGAATCACTATGTTTGACAAAACCTTAAAAAAAAAAAAAAAACAGAATCAACAGCTGAGGATGCACAAACGTCACTGCAAATTTCAAAAAAAAAGGAAGAAAGTGCATTTAATACACTATTAGCTAGTAATTTGGTATTAGTCTAGAGAAAAATTAAAGAATGGGTAATTAAATAGTGGTTTATAAGGAGTTGCAAAGGAACATGCTGTGCTATTTCAAAGCCATGGCAGGTTCACTAAAAGCCAAGTTGTTAAAAACAACAAAAGTCTGTTACAGTTATTTCTTTCTGAAATACATTGCTAATTCTGCAAACTCTGGCACTACTGGGGCAAATCTTACCATGCCTATTTGTTTACCTGTTGTCTTTGGCTGCTTTCCAGGTACAACAGCCCATTTGAGTAATTAACAACAGTATGGCTTACAAAGCCGAAAATAATTACTATTTGGCCAAACAGAGAGAAGGTTTGCCATTGTCTGCTCTAGAATTTAAATGCATTCTTTCTTTTTGAATGCCTACAAATTACCTGGAGATGTTGCTAAAAATGCCGATTATGATATAGTACTTGTGGGGTGGAGTTGAAGATGTGGCAGTATCTGACATAGCTTCCAGGTGACACCAGTGTTGCTTGTTTTCAGGCCACATTTCAATCTAGTGAGGATCTAGATTTCTTAAAGACATGAACTGATTGCCTATTTTAAAAAAAGAAAGAGAGTAAACTATGAATTGGAAGTCAGTTCCATTGGTTAGAATCTTACTTAATTGGATGCTACATGTAGTATCCATGAAGTGTTAGAGGATCAATGTTGTTTTGGAAGGATTTCCTGGCCATTTCAAAATGATTATCTGATTATCATTTCCTTGTATGAGGATATTAGCTTAGTGATAATATTCAAATAGAGCAACAAGTTGATAACTCATATGTTTAGATGACTTTTAACTGGGTTGGTGTGCTAGATAGTTCCTCTGTTGAAAGATAATTCTTTGTATGTCTCGTAGTTTTCTACATGTTATGAACAGAGGATTGACTTCCTTTTGTGCTCATGTCTGCAACCAAGGGCAGGTTTGCTTTCTGCCCATTATAAAAGATTCCGATTCCCTAAACTCAGTATTCCTTTCCTGTAACACAGTGCACTGTCTGTGTAGGCATCCATCTCAGCCCATCTGCATCACCCTGCTTGACTTGGAGGCAAGGAGGACTGATGCCAATATCATGCCTAGGCTGCCTGCTGTGCTATGAGTGATGAAGATCTTTGGCTCTGACCCAGACTTTTGGGTCTTCTGCCAGCACACTTCAAAATGTAGCAGGCCAACTCGTTATCTTCAAAGTATGGTAATCTCAGACCCATCACAGTTTTAGACACTCTCTCCATATAGTTATAACTTCACACAGGTTTTCAGTTACTGACTTGCTTCTTCCTCCGCACCCATCTTCCCCTCACTTTAGTAAAATTCTTAATGTTCCACTTAATAGAGAAAAGAAAAGCTCTTAAGTGAAAATTCCTTCCACTTTCTAACAAGAAGCATACAAGGCTGTCTTCCTCTGTACCTACTCTGTTCTTTTCTTTTATAATGAAGAAGTATTTGTCCTATGTTCTTTCTGTAGTGAAAAGCTGTGTGCTAGAACTCCTTCACTGACGCCTTCTAGGTACAATAGGTGTAATTTCTTCTCCTCACTCAACCTACAGTCCTCTGATACCCTTCTGTCTCTTTTCTATGAAAGTTGAGAATCCTCAAGTTTCTTCTTTCCAAAATGAAGCAAACAATAAACTTCCTTTATCTCACCTCCATTCTGCTGAAGTTATTGCTCTATTTCTTTCCTCCTTTTTACAGTTAGATTTTTTTAATTATTTTGATAGAATATAGGGGGTACAAGTTGAATTCTGTTGTACAGGTCGGGCAATTAAGTTCAAGAACTCATCTTAGAAAAGATGCTACAGATCTCATTGCTGAACATCACTACATCACCTTCAAGGTACTCTCCTTGGGAAACTGTGCACCTACACCAGCACCTAGTCCACCCTTCAAAGCAATTTTGGACCATCAGAGCTATCATCATACAAGATCTGCTACTAAATACCTCATTCCTGAATACCATTACAGTCACCTTAGAAGTACTCCCCTTATCTATCCAGTGACCTGAGTGATATTCAGCAATGAGGTATGTAGCACTTTTGCTAGTATGAGTTGGTGAACTTAATTGCTAGATCTCATATGTATATCTAGTATAGTTATGAAGTCTGAGCTTTTGTACACATCATCTGAATGTATACTATATCCCAGATGGAGTTTTTCATTCGTACCTTCTCTCACCCTCCTACAGCTAAACTTTTTTAAAGTATTGTCCAACAAACTCAAGAAAAAAATGCTCAATGTCCCTAATCATTAGGGAAATGCAAATCAAGACCACAATGAGATATCACCTAACTCCAAGGAGAATGGCTTGCATTTAAAAAGTCCCCAAACAACAGATGCTGGCATGGATGCCTAGAGATAGGAACTCCAATACACTGTTGGTGGGACTGCGAACTAGTGCAACCTCTTTGGAAAGTTGTATGGAGATACCTTAAAGAACTTAAAGTAGACATACCATTTGATCCAGCAATCCCACTGCTGGGTATTTACCTAAAGGAAAAAGCTCATTTTATAAAAAGGGCACTCGCACTTAAATGTTTACAGCAGCACAATTCGCAATCACAAAGATGTGGAAACAACCCAAGTGCCCACCAGTACGTGAATGGATTAATAAAATGTGGTACATACATACTATGGAGTATTACTCAGCCATTAAAAAATGGTGATCTAGTTTCTTTTGTGACAACCTGGATGGAACTAGAAACCATGCTTCTAAATGAAACATCACAAGAATTGGGAAACAAACACATGCACTCAAAACCAAGTTGAAACTACTTGATCATTACTTAAGTGCACATATGGAAGTGAAATGTCAATGAAAACCAAATTGATGGGAATTATAAGGAGGGGGTGGGTAAATTCACATCTATTAAGAACAGTGTATAGTGTCTAGTTAAGGGAACACTTAGAATTTTGACTCAATCTGTACAAAAATAAACTTTATAAATAAAACCTGTGTACACCATAATATTCTAATTTTTTTTTTTTAAGCTTAAAAAAAGCTATTGTCTAAATTGTCTCTCATTTCCCTCTGAGCTTCTCAGCCCTCGGACAACTCCAATTTCATGTTCACATTAGTCATTCTATTGAAATTGTTTTCTTCTATGAGCCTTAATCTGCATTCTTTAACTTCTTATATTTTGTAGAAATAAACCACCAAACTATATGCTGAGGATTTACTCATGTCTATTGACTGTCCAGACTCTGAGATTCAGCCCCATTTATCCCACTACTTATAGCATCTTTAATTACAGCCATCTCAAAATCATTGTTTTCCCCAAGAAAAATAAATCTGTTCATCCTCACTTCTACCCTGACTCAGTAATTGGCTCTATGAATCAATTTGGAAAGCTAAGAAACCCTCCTCCCTTTCATTTTGTTACCCTCCCCACACACTGAATCGGACAGTGTACCAGTCTATGTTTCAAATACCTTTGAATCTGTTATGCCTCTCTGTCTTGATCACTAAGATTCCATCACCTTACCCCAAATCAGCTCCTGCCTAGACTACTGAACAACCTCCTAATAAACTTGCCTCCCACTCATCTGCTTTAATCTCTGCTCTGCTTTACACCCGGAATGATTTTCACCTAACCACAGATAGCATCATGCCGTTGTGTCAGGGCCCTCTCCCACACCCCTGGCTGCATGAACTCTGCCAGTGGCTTCCCCTTGCTTTGATGTGAAGCCCAAACCCCTTACCATAGATTACTAGGCTTTTCTGCTTCATCTGGCTTTTAACTTCATCTCTCACAACTACACCCCTCACACTCTTCTCTTTCAGTTTCTATATGTTCTTCTTGCCTCCAGGCTTTTCTTCTCTTCTCCTGGCCTATGTTTTCTCTTTCCCTTTCTTCTGCTCTGTGACTCCTTTGCCGGGTTAATTCCTATTGTTATTTCAGTTCTCATAATGTTTTCCTGGCAAACATGGTCTCAGACTAAAGAACATTAACTGGAGGTTTTCAGGGGCTAGTATTATCCACCTCAAATAGTCTGATGTGGGTGTCTTCACTGTAGAACTGTGTGCCTGATAAACAAACCAGCATGCTTATGCCGGCTGCGGGAACACCCACTGCAGGAACCCTTGGCAGAGCTATGAACATGTTGCTGGGTGTTTAATATGGGCATGTTAAGGTGCTCAGCCTGTGAAGGCCCAATTGTAAAGAGAAAAGGGGCGGGGAAAATAGGAGGGGAAAAGGGCCCCGACTTATTAGTCAACCACAACTTTTTCCAGCTACCCTCCCTAGGTTGCTAATGCCTCTTTCTTTCTTTTTAAAGATTATCCAGATATATATTTTGATATCATGCTTATACTATCATACATCATGATGTCAAAATATATAGCTGGATAAACTTCAGAGATCATATACCATGACCATTCTGTTTAAATTTAGATGTATATAAAATTCCCCATTCCAGCCATTTGTAAGTTATTACTTGGGATTTGTTGATGAGTTTCATTCATTCGTTGGTCTGACATCATTTCATTCTTGAAGAATAAACTGTTCTCTAATACTTCAAGCTCTTGTTAGAAACCATCCACCAGAAAAAAAGGTAAAGACAGACTGAGGGTTTAGGGTAGCACTAATATTTTTTAAAGGGATCTTTCCATTAATACAAGATTCAGAGGAAAGGAATTGTCAAAGTATAATTTTCAAAAAGTGAAAACATGACTTTCTTGCATTTATAGAATGAACACAGCAAACATTTAACTAAAAATGAGGAAAGCAGAAGAATGCTAAAGTTGATTCCAAGAATAGTATAGAAGTGGGGTTTATATAGACTATCGGAAAAGCATACTGAAATAAAAGTTTGCTAAATTAGAAACAAAACTGATTAATATCCACAGGACAATAAAACTATAATCATGTGGTTATTTTTTTATACAACCAGAAATAATTTCCATTTCTGCTGGGGGGGGGGGAACCCTCTTCAAATAAACATAAAATTTTATAGTCTGGACCCTAACTAATAGTAAATAGAAATCAAACAAAGATATATCCCTCTAGGTAATTAAATGAACTTTAGGTTGGCCTATTAGCGCTCTAGAATGATATTGAAAAGACACGCAGTCCACTTTTTCATCATTTCCAACTTTTGCTCAATTTTTAATAAGTAAGTACTGTGAAGCCTTAAGTTCATCTTGGTGAGTGTGTGTCTAAGAGAAGAAATAGACTCTAAGGGGAAACATGGAGGAACTCAGGACTTTTATCCTAGAGATTTAGAGCGGGGACCAAAATGCTGATCACTCTTAAAATGTAACCCTGAAGAAACAGCTGAAGAGGTCAAAGATTTTATTAACACCATTTGGAATGATCAGTTAAAAGGCCCTCACCAGGAAAGAAGGCCAGACTTGCTTTCAGAGGAAGAAGGGCAGCAATGGCAGTGGTTTGGGATCAGTACAGTGGAGAGCTTCCTCATGGGAGAAACCTTCAGCCGGGCCATTGCTTGCTTTAAGAGCAAGGATGTTTTCTCTTTAGAATGCTCCTTGGCACAGGTGCAGCAGTCACAGTTCACATCTCTAGTGAGGATGTGAGGGAGACAGAGAGAGGTGTTCATGCTTCAGATGAGGACCAGACCGGGGTCTCTCTCTGATTCCTTGCAAAACTGATCCTCTGTCATTCTGTGAAAACTGAGTTAATGCAATATCCTGGAGACAGAAGCAGGAGAAGTCAGTTTTGGTATCTGTGTGATTACTGTAGTTGTTGCAGCAAAACTTTTTGATAACATTTTCTATTAAAAAATATCACAGTATAGCCTGAAGTCTGGTAAAGTGATGCTTCCAGATTTGTTCTTATTTTATAGAATTGCATTGGCTATTCGGGTTTTTTTTTTTTTTTTATGATTTCACATAAAGCATAGAACTATTTTTTCCCCACATTCACAAAATATGACGTTGGTATTTTAATAGGGATTGCATTCAATATGTAGATGACTTTGGGTGATACAGACAATTTTAACAATGTTGATTCTTCCAAGCCATGAGCATGGCATGTTCTTCCATCTGTTAAACATCCTCTATAATTTCATTTCTCAGTGTTTCATAGTTATTTCTGTAGAGATTCTTCACATCTTTTGTTAAATATATTCCAAGGTATTTCATTTTCTTTGATGCTACTGTGAAGGGAATTTTGTCTTGATTTAATTCTTACCTTGACTGTTGTTTGGCATAAATGAAGGCCACTTACTTGTGCATGCTGATTTTATATCTTGAGACATTGGTGTGTTTCTTTATCAATTCCAGGAGTCTCTTGGTTGAGGTCTTGGGATTTTCTAGGTATAAGAGTATATCATCAGTGAAGAGTGATAGTTTGACCTCCTCTGACCACATTTGGCTACCCTTGATATCCTTCTCTTGTCTGATTGCCTTGTGCAGGAATTCCAGCACTATGCTGAGTGTAGTGAAGATAGTGGACATCCTTGTCTGGTTCCAGTTCTAAGTGGGAGTGGTTTCATTCAAAATGATATTGACTATGTGTCATAGATGACTTCTAGCAATTTAAGGAATATCCCATCTATGTCAGTGTTCTTATGAAAAAAGGGTGTTAAATTTTGTCAAATGCTTTTTCCCCCTCTGTTGAGGGGATCATATGGGTTTTTATTTTTACTTGTTTATGTGGTAAGTTATGTTTATAGATTTATGTGTGTTGAACCAACCTTGCATCCCTAGGATGACACCCACCTGGGGTGACAAATTATTTTTTTGATGTGCAGCTGATTTCTGTTTGCTAGAATTTTATTGAGTATTTTTGCATTTATGTTCATTAATGATATTGGTCTGTGGTTTTCTTTTTTTGCCATGCCCTTTCCTGGCTTTGGTATTGGCATAAATGTAAATCTTTCTTATAATAATTGACCAATGGCGAACAAACACATGAAGAAATGCTTATCCTTATATCAGAGAAATGCACATCAGTAACACTGAGATATCACTTAACCCCAGTGAGAATGGCTACATCATAAGGTCCCAAAGCAACAGATGCTGGTGAGGGTGTGGAGAGAAAGGAACACTCATACATTCTTGGTGGGACTGCAAACTGGCCCAACCTCTGTGGAAAGTAGTATGGAGATTCCTCAAAGAACTCAAAGTAGACCTACCATTTAATCCTATAATCTTCTGCTAGGTATTTACCTAAAGGAAAAAAATAAGACATTTGCACTTGAATGTTTATAGCAGGACATGTGGAAACAACCCAAGTGCCCTTCAGTACATGAATGGATTAATAAATTGTGGTATATGTATATTGTGGAATATTATTCAGCCATTAAAAAGATGGAGATTTTGTATCTTTTATAACAACCTAGAATAAATTGAAGACCATTCTCTTAGGCAGGTATCTAAAGAATGGAAAAGCAAACCACATGTTCTCTTTTATAAGCTCACATGAGAGAAAAAACTCAATGAAACTCAAGTAGGAGAAAAGGAGAGAAAGAGATGAGTAAATTCCCACTCAACAGCTATACTGCACAGGTATATTGCCCACTGCCCAGGTGAAGGACACACCTTCAAGTCAGACTTTAACCCTGCAAAAACAAACTCTGTAACCTAATAGCACGTATCCCATATTAATCTCTAATTTAAAAATAATAAAAATTTAAAAATATATAGGTTTATTTCCGTTTTGCCTTTTTTACAGGTCCTGTTGCTGAGAGAAACACACAGTTTCGTTGTTTTTGTTGTTATTCGGGATTTTTTTTATTTATTTGTATTTTGGTGCAACTAAATATCATTGTCTCAGATTTGACACTTTTTTTCCTTTTCCGCTAAAGTCTTTGAAATATATTCACACAGTCACTCACATTCAAGGTGTAAATGGATTTTCTGAAAGGTTTTTCAGGAGGCAATGAAAGCCAGTCACTTTGTAACTTGACTTCTTCAGGTATTGCAATCAGAAAGCTTTACTCACCATCCCAGTTGCAGGAATGGCCACAACTATGTCTTGACCTTGAATCTGCAATGTGGGAATAACATCATTTGCTCAAAGTGCTCATATACCACCAGTTTGGTTTTCTCCATTTGTATATATTTACAAAAAAGAAAGGAGAAAGAATTATACCCTAAGGAAAATAACATCTTTATATGACTTTTCAGCATTCTATGATTGTTGCTGACATACTTTAAATTTTTAGTTCCACATTTTTACCATTGATACTTGCCAAAAGTTGACTTTAAAAAAATGTATCAGCCATGTGACATGAGAGCTTACTTCCCAATGTGTTTCATTTTATCAAAAAGACATACTGGGCCCAAATCTCCTCTCAGATTTACTCTTAAAATATAGCCCTGAGAAAATAGGTTAAGATTGCAAAAATTTTATGTACACGACACAAGAGCACGGGTTCTGGAGTCAAGAAGAGTTTGAATTCCTGGCACTGCCTCTCCCTACTTCAGTCTCTCTGAGGCTCAGCTTCCATACCCAATAGGGGGGGATAATAATAGTACCTACTTCATAGAGTTGTTATGAGGGTTACATAAAATAACACATATAATTATTATTTTATTAAGTGTTAGCTATTATTATTTTAATAATACTTATAATGACTTCACCAAAACTTAATTATGGTGCTCTTGTCAAAGCGAATGTATCATAACTGACTCATTTCCTAATATAACTGATGAAAAGTAGGTTTTGCCATTGTATAATAAACTAGGCTTAGTTCATAAACTTGAACAACTCTTCCTGAGAAAATAAGGAGGAATACTGAACCAATCTAGGATTACAAAATACTTCCTATTCACCAGGAAACTTTTACTATCTTAGGAATGACTACTGTTAAGTCCTAGGAAGAGCTGGAAGGACACGATTATGTGCTGGTGACTATACTTTCAGGCAGGAAAACCTATAGATAACAGTACTCTGCTTTCCAGAATAAGATCAGCTCTAAGAAATCAGTTGTCAACTTATTGAGGCAAAGATCTTACAGCAAATAATCACTACATATATTTCATAAACAGAACTCTGTAGAAGACTATATTGGTTCTGGAAATGTGCTCCCCACTATGGTGGAGTCCATTCTGGGTTTAGAATTGGATGAAGCAGACTCAAGTCCAGGCTGTGCCATTTATTTGCTGTGTGACTTTGGGTTTGGTTACTTGGCTATTCCTCACCTATAAAAGGAGGTTCATGTGTAACATAACAGGTTCTGGAGTCAAGAAGAGGTTCAATTCCTAGTGCTGCCTCTCCCTACTTCACGCTGTCTCTCTGAGGCTCAGCTTCCATACCCAATAGATGGGGATAATAATAGTAGCTCCTCACAGAGTTGTCCTGATGCTTCTAGGGAAGCACCAAATTTTCAAATGTACACGAAAGGGCTAAAGTATTAATACCATCAATGGTACTGGTATTACTACCAATG
Organism: Loris lydekkerianus; assembly: GCA_963574355.1. Classification (NCBI taxonomy): domain Eukaryota; kingdom Metazoa; phylum Chordata; class Mammalia; order Primates; family Lorisidae; genus Loris; species Loris lydekkerianus. The sequence continues at coordinate 10,799 of CAUYPK010021587.1, forward strand.
CTATTACTATTCATTGCAAAGGAAAATGAAATGGGTTTCTGTGCACTTTATGATTCCAGCATGCCCTTGACTCCTCCAGGAGTATTTTAGGACAAATATCCCAAAGTGGTAACAATGCCCAACCTTATTACTTTGGATAAAAATTCTTATTTTATCACAGACAGCATATCTTGTTTCTTAGAAGGACTATTAGTGTTGCTAATATTCAATAATTAACATTAAAATAAGTTTCTATTTTATTTTACCTGAATTTAGGTGAATTGATAGATAACAAAAGTAAAAATGGTTTGGTTATAATTAAAGTGAAGTCCATGTACTAAATTACTTACCAAATCATCATACCCTTGCTGTAAGTTCTTCATTTCTTTGCCTTGTTGACAGAATCAAGTCCAAGCCCCTTCTGGCCTACAGAAGGTGATCCATAGGCTTTCTGACTCTTCCCCATCACACTTTTCTTCCTGACCTTCTCAACTTTTTATAGCTTTCTGAATGCTCTTTCTTTTCCTGGATTATCCTTACTTTCCTGCCTGATCAGTTTCCATTAGTTCTTCAGCTTTGTTCAGTCTCTCCCTTCTCACAGAATAATCATTTCTTCTTTCATACCACTTCCCCTCCTTGTATCAGAATATATGATCTCTGTCACTCTGTATCTTCATTGATATATAATAATTGTACATATTTATGGTGTTCATATGTAATAATAAATCAGGATGTTTAAGATATCCATCACCTCAAATGTCTATCACTTCTTTGTCTTGGGAATATTTTAACTTTTCTCTTCTGGCTATTCTGAAATACATTAAAACTTTCATAGTTGACCAGCTCCCTTCATTGACTACCTCCTTAAGCTGACCAAATTTTCATAAACTGGATATGTACCACATGTACATATCAGTACAGTAGGCTTAGTTCTTTATGTTGACCAGTTTGTTACAGTCCCTTGGATGGTCAACTTACAGAGCTTCTACTGTATATAATTAATTATTATTAACTATAATCAAATGCTAGAACCTATTCCTTCTATCTAACTGTATGTTTGTTTGTAGCCATTAAACACCCTCTCTTCACTCCCCTCCCTTACCCTTCCCAGCCTCTGGTAACTACTATTCTACTCTCTCCATGAAATCTATGGTTTTAGCTTCTACATATGAGTGAGAATCTGCAGAGTTTGTTTTTCTGTGCCTGGCTTAATTCACTTCACATAATGACCTCCAGTTCCATTCATGTTGCTGCAAATGACAGGATTTTGTTCCATTGTGTATACTTATCACATTTTCTTTATCCATTCACCTGTTCATAGACATTTAGGTTGACTCCATTTAGGTTGGCTGTTTTGAATAGTGTTGAAGTAAAAATGGAGGTGCAAGTATCTTTTTGATATCCTGATTTTCTTTCCTTTGGATAAATACCCAAGAGTGGAATTGCCAGATCATGTGGTAGTTCTATTTTTAGTTTTTTGAGAAATCTCCATACTGTTTTCCAAAATGGCTCTACCCATCTTCATTCCCACCAACAGTGTATAAGAGTTCCCTTTTCTTCTCATCTTCTTCAACATTGTTTGTTTGTTTGTTTTGTCTTTTTGATATTAGCCATTCTAACTGAGGTGTGATGATATCTCATTGTAGTTTTGATTTGCATTTATCTCACGGTTAGTGATACTGAGCACTTTTTTCATAAATCTGTTGGCCATTTGTGTGTCTTCTTTTGAGAAATGTCTGTTCAGATCCTTTGCCCACTCTTTAATGAGATTATGTAGATTTCCTCTGTCAAGTTGTTCCTTCTAGATATTAGTCCCTTGTCATATGAATAGTTTGTAAATATTTCCTCCAATTCTGTAGGTTGTCTTTTCACACTGTTGTCTTTGCTATGCAGAAGCTTTTTAGTTTAATATCATCCCATTTGTAAATATTATCTCAGTTTACTGTGCTTTTGAGGTCTTATTCATAAAATCTTTGCCTAGATCAATGTTCTAAAGCATTTCTTTATTTTCTTCTAGTAGTTGTATAGTTTTTGGTTTTACATTTAAGTCTTTAGCCTTCTTTGAGTTGACTTCCATATATGGGGAGAGATAGGGGTCTAGTGTCATTATTCCACATATGGATATCAAGTTTTCCCAGCCTTATTCATTGAAGAGGGTATCCTTTTCCCAGCGTATGTACTTGGCACCTCTGTGAAAAATCAGTTGGCTGTAAACATGTGGATTTGTGTCTGGGTTCTGTTCCATTAGTCTATATGTCTGTTTTTATACCAGTATCATGATGTTTTGGTACTATAGCTTTGCAGTATATTTTTAAGCCAGATAACTCCAGATTTATTCTTTTTTGCTTAATATTGCTCTAACTATTCATGGTCTTTTTAATTCCAAATGAAATTTTGGATTTTTTAAATTATGTGAAAAATGACATTGGTATATTTTATCATTATATGATTACGTTCTTTGTGTCTTTTTATAGTTTTCACTTAAAGTCTATTTGTTGATATAAAGGTAGCTACTTCTGCTCTCTTTTGATTTTAGTTTATTTGGACTATCTTGTTCTATCCTTTCACTTTCATTGTATAGGTATCTTTACAGGTGTCTTTTATGGCCAACACAGAGGTGAGTTATGTTTTTTTAACCATTACTGCAGTCTATACTCTTTAAGTCAGAGATTTAATCTATTTACATTAAATATTATTATTTCTAGATGAGGACTTATTCCTGCCATTTTGTTAATTATTTTCTGGTTGTCAGGCTGTTTTGTATATCCTCTGGGATTTTTTTTTTAAATTTCCTCTCTTATTTCTTTATCACTGTTTTTGCTGGTTTTCAGTAATAGTAACATTTGACTTCTTTCTCTTTCTCATTTGTGTAACTCCTCTTCTAGCAGGTCTTATACTTTTGTGTGTTTTCATGATGGCAGATATCATCTTTCATTTCCCAGATGTAGTGCTCCCTCCAGATTTCTTGTATCGTCAATCTAGTGTTGATGGATTCCAGTCATTTTTGCTTGTCTGAGAAAGATTGTATTTCTCCTTCAGTTTTGAAAGATAATTTTGCTGAGTATGGTATTCTTGTCTAATAGGGTTTTTTTGTTTGTTTGTTCGTTTTGTCTTTTAGCACTTTGGACACTTTATGGTACCCCATGTGTCATGTCATCTTTCTTTATTCTCTTTTATTGTTTGCTTGCTTGCTTGCTTGCTTGCTTGCTTGCTTTCTTTCTTTCTTTCTTTTTTTCCTTCTTAGTCTGACTGAAATATTTTAAAAGCCTGCCAGCAAGTTCAGAAATTGCTTTTGCTTTATCTAGTCTATGGTTGAAGTTCTTGATTATATTTTTTATTTTATTCATTGAATTCCTTAGTTCTAATATTTCTGTTTGATTCTTTTTTTGTGATGTGTCTATATCTTCGTTGAATATCTCATTCAGATCATTAATTTCTTTCCTGACTTCTTGATGTCATTTGTGTTTGTTTTCTTGTATCTCACTGAGTTTCTTTGCTATTACTAGTTTGAATTGTTTTTCAAATATTTAATAAATTTCCTTTTCTTTGGGATCTGTTATTAGAGAATTATTGTGTTCCTTTGGAAGGGTAATGTTTCCTTGCTTTTTCAAGTTTCTTATTTCCTTATGTTTATATATATATATGTATCTGGTGTAATAGTTGGCTTCTTTCAATTTTATGGATTAGCTGCATAGGGAAAGACTTTTCCCTATAGCAGTGTCTATAAAGTTGGTTAGGTAAGGTGCTTTGGCTTTGATTCTGGGAGGGCACAGTTGCATAATCTCTATGTGATTTCTTTGACTGTAATCAGTGTCAGTGATGTCTGTATCATTTTTAGTGGAAGCAGTGATGAGGCTTTGCTGGCATTAGGGACACCAGATGGGCTGGTCCTTGAATACCAGTTGTAGTGATGGAAGGCAGTGTGGGCCTGTCCTCAGGCCCCTGGATGGTACACATAGGTACTAGCAGTCGTGGATATAGCAAATCCATACAATGTGCATGGACATTAGCAGTCACAGCAGTGGGGGTGAGTGGGCCTTTCCTAAGACCTACCAATGATATGTGAGGGTGACAGTAGCAGAGATGGAGCAGATCATTTCCCAGACTCTGTGGATTATGTGCATGGGTGCTGGTGTGGCAGTGGTAGGCAGGGAAGGCCTGTCCAGAGGCCCCAAGATGTTGCACATGAGTGCTAGCAAGCATGACAGATCAATCACCAGACCCTCAGATGATGCCTGCAAATGCCAACAGTGGATGGTATGGGACATTCTTAGTACTCTAGATAGTATGTGGGAGTGCTGGTGGTGGCAGCAGAAGGTTCTGTAGACCTCTCTCAAAACCCCCCTCCACTACCATCCCCCATAGTGTGTGCAGGTGCTGGTGGCAGAAACCAAGGAGGTCAATCACTAGGCCCCCAGAACGCATGCACAGGTGCCAGCAATAGTGGTAATGGATGAGCTAGCCTGTCATCTTGCCCCTAGATCTATATGGGTCCCAGAAGGTGGGGCTTATCAGTCCCCAGGCCCTCAGACATGTGCACAGGCACCGAAGTGAGTGGGGTGGGCCTGTCTGCAGGCCTCCCAGTAGGGCACAAAGGCACCAGCAGTGGTGGCAGGTGAGGGCGTGTCAATCCTTAGGCCCCTGGACAATGAATGTGTACAAGCAGTGGTGGCAACTGCTGGTATTATTCTGTTTTGAACTTTGTTCCTCAGTCAGCATCCCCTGCTGGATTATAACTTCTTTTAGTGTAAGCATTTGCTCTTGAATCTCCAATTACGAGCACATTACCCAGCAAAAAAGTGAATGTTCAATCTATATTTAAACAAATTGACTTGAAATTGGATGGCTCCCACATAGACTGAAACAGACAAATATTTGCATTTCCAGGTAGCCCTGTTAAGTTTGGAATTACTCCTAAAGTCTGAACATGGATCAGGTCATTGAAGGACAATAGCCCTTCTAAGTTAAAAATTATCTTAGCATTTAACACATTTAGCTCCCCTAAATGTACTATGAATGAGAACCTATTTTATAGACACCAGTGGAGTTGATAAACCACAAAATGTTTTTTAATAAGTCGATTCTAAAGACACTCTTAAATGCTGTATTATTTCCTTTTGTCAGTTGCAAAAGTCTGCACAATAAAGAAGCACTTAGTTTATCATTTAATAACAAAGCAAATCTGCATGTGGATATTCACATGTATATATGCCCAAGAAAGTCACAGTAGCATTATTCATATAAAGTAAGCCAGTCCTTCTCGAGCCCCACCCCAAACAATTTAGTTACTGTAATGACAAAAGGACTTCCATATCAATGCCAAAAGGACTTTTCTAAAGGTATTAAAGTGGTCCCAGAATTGGATCCTAGGTACTGTCTAGGTATAGTGTCCCAGTTCAGTGCCCCCCAACCCTCCAGTTTTCTTTCTCTCTCTCTCTTCTCCCCCCTGAAATACACATAAACACATTTCAGATTCACTGAAATTTTAAAGTTCCAGGTAGAATTCATTAATAAAAATCTAAAGTGCTTTTTCTTGTATAAATCATAACAAAGTGCTAAGAGATAAAGGGAGGACTAAGATGGGCAAATAATCATCTGCTGCTCCAAAACTGAAACCTTGTCATTTCAACTCCCAACTCAAAGACTTAGTTTTAAAAGATTTACCTTCAAGAAACCCAAAAGCTGTATCTGGCCTCATTGGCAACAGCCTCAAACTGTTGCCTGTCATCGAAGAAAACAAATCTTTTGCTCATTTCTGCCTAGGGGAGACGGAGGGACTGAGGTGGTCCTATGTGGCTGAATTAGATGAAAGACTTGCCTTCCACCATGGAGACATGGCGTCTAATCAAGTGAAATGAGTTTTGAGATCCCAGCTCATTTCCTAAGGGAGATCAGTTCACGTTACAAAATCACGACATCTCATTCATCACAACTGACGTGGTCTTTGCTCAGGAGAGGACCCCAACTGGGACTAAACCACCTGTCTTCTCTCAAAAAGGGGTACTTTATCCAAGTTAGAGTTGAAAGCCTTGGAGTGGGAAAGCTTGCCAGCCACCAGCTTCTCTCTATGTGATACATGTGCAGTGTGGAAGGGAACTTAGGTTTACAAAAGGAAAGACGAGTTTAAGGGAGACTGGTGGTTGTGCTTTCATTGATGCCAGATAGAAATAATTGTAATATATTAAGGCACAAAGGGAAGCAAAGCCAATATAGGGGCTCCCTCTTCTTCATCTCCTAGATTTTATTAAACCAAAATGAGGATAAACATTTCCATGCCTCAGAGTTTCAAATTGCAAAGAAAATATCCTGATTTCCAGGCTGATAAATGATCATCATCTCTTTTATTTCTTTCAGGGCATCGTAGTAACACCTCTGCTACTGCTGCTTTTTGTGAGTATTTTGATGTTGTCTTTCCTATTCTTTATTAAAAGCTATCTACACTCCTTTAAAAGAGTCATTAAAATAAAATTTGAAATTTTTGCACCCCATTTTAAACTGTTCTATTTGAGCTGTACCCAGTAATAACACTCAGATGCCAAGAAGCTTCCTATGCTCGTGATCTGAGAACATCATCAGTATCCAGTTATTAGGCCTAAAACTCCTGCTTAAATCACTAATTATAACATTATAAATTAATAACATCTGACATAGGTCACACATGTACTGCTCTTTAGTTTCTCGTTAGTAAAACTAAAGTGACTGTTAGTGACCCAGTGTTTGATAGTGTTTGACAGAAAAAAATCCTTGAACCAGGAGACCCGGGGAAGGTTAGGTTCCATGGCTGGTACTGTTAGTAGCCACCTTTCTCTTCTTGGGGGAAGACTGCCTCAATATTTTTATCTGTAGAATGGGAAACAGTAAAACCTACTCCATTCTGTCTCCCAAATAAAGCAATGTGCTTTAGAAATAAAACACACAAGTAGATACAAGCTCCTGGCTGACTAAACAAAAATTGTTCTGAAAACAAGAAATGCTAATTAACTGTCTTATTTCTTTTGGCACTAAGCATATGAGGAATTAGATGAAAAATTATAATAGAAATTAATGTTATCTCATGCTGAGCAAAGCATATGTAATCATGAATGATACCTAAAATATTTTATGAACTGTGCAGTTTTTCATATACACACATCTTCCAAATATAAATCACTCTACTTATCATGGAAATGTAGTGGGGATGTGTTTCTGGGAGTATAATGTAGCTGTTTGACTAGCACCATTTATCAGTGAATTAAAACTATGGGGGAAATTTATTTAATTATAGTATAATTACCCAAGTTGGAATTCAATTAGAGTAATAGAGTGAGGGACTTCATTTCTTACCAGCTGTGTAGGAAATAGAAAGGATAGATATAATACTAAACAGTTGGATGCTGCATCTTTCATGAAAGACATTACCTTTAAGTAATAAAAGTCAGCCTTACCCTGCCTTCCAAAATGCTGGCTCCATTCTGACAAGGTAAGAAAAGTAAAGTAATCAGCTCACTTTCCTCAGCATAAAAAAACCTCATAAATATGGACTTTACCAATTCAAAATTTGCACTGAGTTAAATTGAAACTAGAGTGAATATTTGCATTAATTTGGGAGAAAAGACTTGTTGTATACCTACCTACTCACTAACTGTGAGATTCTGGAGTCATACATCAGTGTTTTTTTCCACACCCTAGGATCACACGGGCAGTTTTCTAGCAGCAGTCCTCAGAGGGTGTAGTATGCTGGCCTGTCTGAGGTCCCCGCTTGCACTGGGTCAAGGGACTAATACAGAGTTCAGCATCTAGTAAGTGCACGGTAAATGGCTGCAGAGCCCATGTTCTCTCTATGGCAGGAGAGTGCCATGTCTTACTCATGTAACTCATTTAAGAAAAGCAGAAGAGAAGTCATAGTCACAACTAGGGGCCTGAAACCTGGGGTAACACTTTGAGTATCTCAGAAGCTGAAATCTCTGGGACACTGTTTCATCTGATGATTAAAGAAACAAATGAATGCTTTTTTCCCTCTCCTTCCCATCTCCATGCCATAACAATAATTTTTCTTAGTTGATAAAATTTATGGCATCACTTTATTACAAGCTTTCTCTCATTCTCAGAATCGTAGGCTTTTGACCTTTAGTTAGTTCAACATTTTAAAATAATCAATTTATAAGAATAACAAAAAGATGCCAAGACCCTCAACTTTAAAGTCTAATGCTTTCCTTCTGAGCCAACTCGGCTGTTCTGGTAGGTTCAGTGGCACACATCAGCAAGTACTTGTGTTATCAGACTGTAATTCACATGCAGAGTGTGCATAAACTTGTTTTTTTGTTTTGTTTTGTTTTGTTTTGTTTTTGAGACAGACTCTCACTCTTTTGCCCTCAGTAGAGTGCTATGGTGTTATAGCTCACAGCAACTTCAAACTCTTAGGCTCAGGTGATCCTTTTGTCTCAGACGGCCAAGTAGCTGGGACTACAGGCACCTGCCCCTACGCCCAGGATATGTTGAAGACCTAACCTGCAGTACATCAGAAAATAGAGTCATTGCAAATGTTGTAACTAGTTAGAGGAGCACATACTGGAGTAGGATGAACACTTAATCTAATCTGATTGGTGTCATTATAAGAAGAATAGACAGAGACACACAGGAGGAACTTGACACCACAGGGGAGGAAGACTAGAGTGATGCCAGGGAACACCAAGGATTGTTGGCAAACGTCAGAATCCGGAGGAGCTGAGGAAGGACTCTTCCCCTCAGATTTCAGAGAAAGCAGAGCTCTGCTTGATTTCAGACTTACGCTTCCAGAACTAAAAGACAATCAGTCCAAAACAAAAATGTTAACATCTTTACATTGTTTCCTTTATAACAGTACACATTTCTAATTCTTGGTGTTTTCAATATTCAGATAGATGATCTTTCCAATATCCTGCCCCCCGAATTCTTGACCTCATCTCCGAGCTTGCCCTTCATTTTATCTCAGCCAACTACCCAAACCCTTCACTTTGTTATGCCAATAACTGTATCTCTCCTTAATCCCATTTTCAAATATCCAAAAGTTCCTATCTTCTGATTTACTCCCCAAATAAAAATCCTTCAAATTCACTGGAATGGCCAGTTCCTCTACCTTATCCCCTTCAGTGTCTCCAGCTACACCCTTCCTGCCGTCATCCTTCTGCCTCATTTCCTGTCTCACCTAGCATAGATCTCAGAGACCCTAAGGATCATTCAGTTATTGTATACTCCATCCACAATATTGCTCATCTTGTACTGTTCCCAGAGGTGGGCACTGAAACCCATTTCTGTACCTTCCTACACATGCACTTGAACTCACTAGAGCAAGCACATGGCCATTTTGACTGCGCTCCTTTGAACTCCATGACAGCTAAATGTAAGTGGGCCTGAAAATCCTACTATCCAGACTGGAGAATAGTTTCACACATTTTCCTTGCCTCTCAAATCTCCAGTGCCCCCCTTTTTTTCATATCACATAGTGCAGAAAGGAAATTAGCTGATGAGAATATACAAAGCAATTAGAGGAATTTCACATGATCTTAGCTACCTGCATCTATAGCTGTATTCTTTGCCTTTTCTCCTGTTTCCATAGCTAAACTATTTTCACTCCCTCTAGTTACTCTGTCTCGTATACCCTACTCACTGATACGATTCACACAGAGTTCCCTCTTTCTCCTATATTATCACATTTTTTCTCTCTGCTGGGTCATTTCCAGTAGGATATAAGCATTTTGTAATATTACACATCTTAAGTATTAAACCATATCCTACCTGCACTCTACTTCTGTGTTCTCTTTTCCTTGCAAATTTTTTCAATAGAAGTCATTTAAATTTCATTTAAATGTACGCATTACTCATTCAATAATATGTGTTAAATTCATCTGATATGCTCAGTCTTTTCCTGGGTACTACATATATAGCAATAAGCAAAATAGATATGTCTTTTCTCTTGTAGAGATTATATACTACAGATAGGTAAAAATATAATGTGTAAGGTGGGTGATAAACACTAAAGTGAAAAGTAAAGTAAGGAAGAGGAATGAAAACTACAGAAGTGAGTTAGGGGTGGAGGGTTTTATTTAAATAGGGTGGTCAAGTTTTAGACTCACTGAGAAAATAATAGTTGAGCAAAAGCCTGGAGGATTTAAGAGAGTGAGCCTTCTGGGACTAGAGTGTTCTGTGTGGAAGAACAGCAACTGCAAAGGTCCTGAGAGTACGCCTGGTGTCCTTAGAGAATTATGTAGGAGGCAAGTGTGGCTGGAATAAAGTGAGCAAGGAGGAGAGTAGCTAGTGATGATGTCAGAGATAGAACAGGGGCCAAATGATATAGGTCCTCTATTCAGGGGTGTCCAGACTTTTCTTTTCTGCTACACATTAGAAAACTAAGAGTTGTGCTGGGCAACACATTGACTACACAAACACTAACAAAATATCATTAGCTGTCTTGGTGCCTGTAGAACAGTAGTTATGGCTCCAGCCACATGCACCAAGGTTGGCGGGTTCGAATCCAACTCAGCTAAACAATGATGACAACTGCAACAACAACAAAAAAATAGCCAGGCATTGTGGCAGGTGCCTGTGGTCCCAGCTACTTGGAAGGCTGAGGCAAGAGAATCACTTAAGCCCAAGAGTTTGAGGTTGCTGTCAGCTGTAATGCCTTGGCACTCTACCAAGGGTGACATAATGAGACTGTCTCAAAAAAATAAATTAATTAATAAATAAGATGATTAGCAAAAAAGGGGGGGGAGGTCTATGCACATTTTTCAAGATATCTGACACCACAAAAGAGCAAAACAAAACCTCACAAAATCAGCATGTGGCCCACAGGTCCCCAGGTTGGACACCCCTGATTATAGTACCTTAAAGTACTTTATAAAGACTTGGAATTTTAATGTGAAAGAGATAAAACCTATTAGATGGGTTTTAATCAAGGGCATGGTGTGTTCTGCCATACATTTTTAAAGGATGATTCTAGATGCTGGATTGAGAAGACATTAAGGGCATCTTGGTGGAAGGATGACCGGTTAGAAAGCTAATGCAGCCAAGTGCAGTAGCTCAGGTCTGTAGTCCTAGCACTCTGAGAGGCTGAGGCAGGTGGATTGCTTGAGCTCATGAGCTCAAGACCAGCCTGAGCAAAAGCAAGACCCCATCTCTACTAAAAATAGAAAAACTGAGGCAAGAGGATTGCTTGAGCCCGAATTGGAGGTTGCTATGAGCTATGATGCCACAGCACTCTACCTAGGGCGACAGCTTAAGACTCTGTCTTAAGTAAAAAGAAAAGAAAAGAAAGAAAGCTAATGCAATATCATTCAGAGATGCATAATGCATAATTAAGAGATGCTGTAATCTTGGGCCAGAGTGGGTGGTTGAGTCAAACTGATGGAAAGTAATTGGAAGTAGGACTTAAAAGTAGACCTGAGAGAATGAGTGAAGGTCATGAGGGAAAGAGAAGAGTCAAGGATGACTCCACGCCTGAGCAACCGGAAGGATGGAGTTGCCATTTACTAAGAAAGGGAAGACTACAGCATTGAACAGGTTGAAGGAATCATAAAGAGTTCAGTATGGGATCTGCTTGGATTGAGCTCCTTTCAGACATCTAAGAAGAGACACCAAGTAAGCAATTGACTATATGAGTCTGGAATTCAAGAGAGAGATCTGAAGGAGAGGTATACATTTGGGAAAAATCAGCATCACAATGGATTTAAGTTAAGACTATAAGAGAATAAAAACAGAGAAAGAAAGATATCACAGGACAAGTTCTAAAGCACTTCAATATTAACAGATCAGAACACTAAGAGATTTTGGTGTCCTGTAAGTCTAGCAAAGAATGTGTTTTAGAAAGGAGTAGTACATAATCTCCATAAACTCAGTGACTCATAAACAACAGTATTTCTTTCAGTTTTGGAGGCTGGAAACTCCAAGATCTAGCCAGATTCAGTGTCTGATGAGGGCCCACGTTCTGGCTCCCAGGTGGTCCTTTTTGCTGCATCCTTACATGGCAGCAGGGGCAAGCTGGCTCTCTAGGGCCTCTTTTATAAGGGCACTAATTCACCAGGGCTCCACCCTCATAACCCAATCACTTCCCAACAGCCTTACCTCCTAACACCTGCAACTAGGAGGTTAGGATTTCAACATGCAAATTTGAGGGTAACAAAAACATTCAGATCATAGCAGACTCAAAGTACTTTTATGTATATTACCTAAATTACCTTGATAATGTTCCTCTTATTTTTGCCAGGACAAGAATTATTGTTTTTCTTTATGGATATACCTCAGGTCATGGTGTTTCTGTGCGGATAAATTAAGACCTTGTCCAGCATTAAAAACTCTACTTATAAATTCATATTAATTTTCCTTATGAAACAATGTTACAGGTGGTAATTACATCCACTGGATTTTAACTTCTACCAACCCAGGAATTGTATGTGTCTTATGCATTACCTTTCCTTCAGTGCCAAGTATTCAATAAAGATTTGTTGGAAGCAGGGCAATAGAAATGTGGATGAATAATGAATGATTAGAATGGTTCAGATGATGAATGAATGGTTAGAAGGTTAGGAACGCAACCTCACTCATAAAATCTTACCTCTTCTTTGCTATGAGAAATCAGTTACAGCTCTTTCAATAATATTAAATAAAATTTCCATTTTTTATTCAATGTTTGAGGACCTACTATGCACCATGAATATTATAAAGGTTAGTCTGCCATTGATTCTTCCCTTCAAAAGCTTATGGTTTAATAGAGAAAATCAGATACATGCACAGATAATTAAAATCCAAGGTAGAAATTTTAAATAGCAAAAGTATCATAATACTTTAAAAAGAGATTAGTAATATAGAAAACATTTTATTAAATTGAAGTCTTTTTTTTTTTTTTTTTTTGCAGTTTTTTTTTTTTTTTTTTTTTTTTTTGCCCGGATTGGATTTTAAAACCCCCCCAACCCCTATTTGGGCGCGGCCCAACAATCCCTTTCTCAGTTGGGCGCTAACAGCGGCCCGGGGGCGGGAGTTTTGGTTCCCAGTCCAAATGGGTTTGGGGGCCGGCCCCATATTCGGGGGTGTGGTTGTTTAAAATCAAAGGCCGGCAAAAAAAAAAAAAAAAAAAAAAAAAACCGCAAAAAAAAAAAAAAAAAAGACTTC
>CAUYPK010021588.1:0-14821 GCA_963574355.1 Loris lydekkerianus
ATGTCTTATTCGGGTTGAGTCATGCTGGAGTTCTGAATCTGTCTGCTATCTGAATTTCGGAATCTATTGGCATGTCTGGAAAATTCTCCTTCATAATCTCATGGAGAAGAGACTCTGTGCCTTGTGAAGCCACTTCGTCGCTTTCGGGAATTCCTATAAGACAAATATTGGTTTTCTTTGAATTATCCCAGAGCTCTCTGAGAGAGTGATCTGTTTTTGCCCTCCATTTCTCTTCTTCCTTGAGAGTTTGGGAGCATTCGAAAGCTTTGTCTTCAATGTCAGAAATCCTTTCTTCTGTTTGCTCCATTCTGTTACTGAGGGATTCTACTGTGTTTCTCAGATCTTTGAGGGATGCAACTTCTTGTCTCAATGTGTCAAAATCTTTGGTCATTTGGTCTTTGAATCTGTTGAATTCTTGAGATAACTTTTGGAATTCTAATTCAATTTTGTTTGCTGTTCAGATCCTGAATTCAATTTCTGACATCTCAGCTATTTGTTTGTACATGGGGTCTTGTGTTGTTTCTGCCCCATTGATCCTTGGGGGAGTTGATCTACTCTGATTACTCAGATTGCCAGAGTTTTTCTGTTGATTTTGCCTCATGATTGTTTTTTACTGTTGCCTCCGGCCGTCCTCAGAGTTGCAGAGGTGTCTCTCCAAGATTAGACCCCAGAAGGTTCACTCTATGGTTGCTGGATCCTTGTAGGGAGTGACCCTGTGTAGTTCCTCTGGGGCTGGTCTAGATAGGGAGTTCTGGTTGTGGAAGCAGCTCCAGTGTGTGACACACCCGGATCCAGCAATAGGGCTGGGGGTGGTGCACACGGTTCTGGGAGTGCCTTGCGCCCAGTGACTTTTGCACAGAGAGCCCAAGGTTCCAGCAGCCTCTGGCCAGGAGAAGGGCTCTGCACAGAGGCAGGGAGGGCTCCACAGGGCACGCAGCTGCCAGAGTCCCTGGCCAGATGAACAGGCTAGCGTGGAGGCTGGGAGGACAGAGGAGGGAAGACGCAGGTTTGCATGGCTCCCGCAGTTCCTGATCAAGGAATGCGGAGGCCTGGTGGCTGTGGGTCACCCATCAGGGGTCACTGAACAGCTCTTATGGAGGTCTGGGCAGCACAAAGCCCAGAAGTTTGAGGTTGCTATGAGCTGTGACATCACAGCACTCTACCCAGGGCAATAGCCCAAGGCTCCAGTGTGCCAAAACCATCTCACTCTGCAACTAAGGATTAAGGCTGTAAGGCAGCTCACTACCTGCCTTTAGGCTGCTCAGTCACTAGGTTACTTTGTCCCACCTGATCCTTGCTCTGGGACCCTGAGGGCGGAGCTTGCTGTGGCAGTTCTTTCCCAATGGCTTTCTGCGCCCAGCTCAGTGGCTCAGTCTGGGGCCCCAGACAATGCCCAAAGTTCTCCACATTCCTGCTCAGGCTTTCCTCAAGGCAGTTCAACTGAGTGCCAAGTTCAAGAACACCAAAACAGTTCACAGGTAAGCCCCTTCCAGTTTGCAGTCTTACTGCTGCTTGTACTCACGGTTGCTGGGGTGATTAGGTCGATCAAACACACACAATCACTTGCCAGTTCTCCACTGTTTTTATCCTTCTCTTGGGGTTCAGAAGTCCCTTTCTGGCTCCCTGTATCCTCAAAGGGATGATTATAGGAAGATCCCACTTGCCAGAGATGCCTGGAGTCCTGTCTCCCCAGACTCGCTGTGCCCAGTTGCAGGGAAGCTGTTACTCGGCCGCCATCTTTAATCTGGATGGATTTGCAGTCTCACGGGTGGTAGGAGTGTCACTCTCTTTCAGGCCAAAGACCTCAGCATGGACCTTGAAAAGAAAATCTATGGACTTGGAAGAACCACATCCAAGGAGCAGCACCTGAGGAATTGCCTCAGCCACACTGGGGTGAAATCCTGCACTTTAAGCCTTACCCCAGGGACTTCTGGTATGAGGTTTTGAGGGTCTCGGCAGGGATAGTGAGTGTATCTTGCAAGTGGAAGAGATGTGCATCTCACTGTTCTTTATCTTGGTCTCTTTTGCTGGTTTCTCCTTTTTTTCCCCTGACCTCTTCTCTGAATGTTGGAGTGCCCCAGGAATCAGTCCTTCATCCTTTTCTCTTTTCTTTATACACTCATTCCCTTGGAATCTCTTTCAATCTCACAGATTTTAAAAAGTATCTGTAGTCTGATGACTTTAAAAATGTTATTTCTAGCCCAGACCTTTTCACTAAATTCCAGATTCATACACTCAGCTACTTGTTCAACATCCCCAGTTGCATGTCCAGCAGCTGTCTCAAACTCAAAATTTCCAAAGCTGTACTCTTTGTCTTCAACAACCTCCCAGACCTGCTCCACTCACAGCTATCTTCACTTCATTTGAGGATACCTCCATCCTTTCAGTTGATCGTGCTAAAGGCCTTGGAACCATCCTGGATTCTCATCTCTCTTTTACATCCCACATCCAATCTGTCAGTGAATTCTCTTAGCTCTATTTTCATCTCACTTCTCTATCATAAAACTTTCCGTGGATCACTTTTTTTTCCCTTGTGTTCATAATTCTTTTATATAGGGGGGGTAGTTAATATAAGGTTACATCATTTGTGTTTATAAGGTAAAGTCAAGATTGTAGTTGTATCCTTCACCCAGGAGTGTCCCATATACCCCTACATAGTATCCCAGTAGATAGGAACTAACTATCTATCCCCTTTCTCCTTGGATTTAACTGTGTTTTTCTTTCATGTGGGCCTGTAGTTGTTAATCTACTAGTTTCAACTTAGTATTGAGTACATGGTATGCTTGATTTTACATTCTTGAGATGCTTAGGAGAATGTTCTCCAACTCCTTTCAGGTAAATACAAAAGATACAAAGTCTTCATCTTTGTATGGCTGAATAGTATTCCACAATATACATATACCACATATAATATACATATACTATTAATCGATTTACGGATTGATGGGCATTTGGGTTATTTCCACATCTTTGTGATTGTGAATTGAACTATTATAAACATTCTAGTAGAAATGTTCTCATGGTAAAATGATTTTTTTTCTTTTTGGTAGATACCTAGTAATGGGATTGTGGGATCAAGTTGAAGGTCTATTTTTAGTTCTTTGAAGATTCTTCATATTTCTTTTCAAATAGCCTGTACTAGTGTGCAATGCCAACAAATACATTTTAAAAAGTGCTCAGTGTCCCTAATCATCAGAGAAGTGAAAACCAAAATCATGGATCACTATTTTGCTCAGAGTAAAATCCAAAGTACTTAACAAACAATAATTTTAAAATGTATCTGCAAATTTTTGTATAGTCTTCCTGTCACTAAGGGGAGTCTAATTCCTCACCTTGCTTAGGGACCAACCTCAGTGGCCAGTTACTCAGTTCTAATGACTAGAATGGGATGGAAGTGATGAGGCCTGACTTCTAAAGCAAGACTTTAAAAAGTGATACGGTTTCCATCTGCTTCTGCCTCTCTCTAGATCAGTGGTTCTCAACCTTCCTAATGCTGCAGCCCTTTAATACAGTTCCTGTGGGTCGCAACCCACAGATTGAGAACAACTGCTTTAGATGTTTGTGGAACTCAACCACTGCATTGGGAGGAAGCCCAGACTACATGGAAAGTCCACATACAGGTGATCTGACCACAGCCCTAGTTGAGGTTCCAGCCAACATCAACCACAAGACATGTGAAGAAACCTTAGAGATAGCACTAGCTCCAGGCATCAAGCCACATGATTAATGCCAAGTGAAGTAGAGATGAGCTCTCCCACTGAGCTCCACCCAAATTGCAAATCAATGAAAAAAATAAATGTTTGCATTGACTTAAGCCATAAAGTTTGACATTTTACTACATAGCATCAGATAACTGAGCAACAAATAATGTTTTTCCTTCTAAGGCCCTGTGCAATTTGAATGTCCTCTCCGTTTCCTCTTTGACTTCATTTCTTCTACTAGTCTTCTTAGTCATACCATTTCAAGCATACTGGCATCAGCCTTGCTATTCCTTAAACAAACCAAGTACATTTCTACCTTAAAGCCTTTATGCTAGCTGTCGCCTCTGCCTGAAACAACCTTGCCCCCACGTATCTACATAGCCCTTCGAGGACAGCCCTTCCTTTGTCTCCTTCAAACCTTTGCTCAAATAACAGCTCATCACTGGCATGCTCTGGCCACCTTTTTAATATTGAAACTTGCCTAAACATTCCCCCCAGAACACCAGGTAACATTGACCTTCTATACTTTAATTTTTATCCCATAACACTTGTACCTTCTAACACACTAAATTATAGATTGTGTTACTTTTTCTAGTATCCTCACCCCAGTACTAATTTAGAAATTTCATGAGGGCAGGGATTTTTTTTTATCCTTCACTGATATATCCCAAGCTAACAGAAGAGTTCATAGCACATAGTAGGGGCTTGGTAAGTAATTATTGGAGTAATAAATATATATTGTTATTACATTTACCCTTATAAGTTTTTCTTAAAGCCTCTATATAGTTCAATAGTTCAAAGGGTCAAAAATCAAGCTATTCCCAAAGGACGTTGAGATTAAATGAGACTATATATTCTGATCTTTTTAGTTTTCCTTGAGGAAAGTGATTAAGAAAGCAAAACCAAGAAA
The DNA here is from genome assembly GCA_963574355.1 of Loris lydekkerianus. Taxonomy (NCBI): domain Eukaryota; kingdom Metazoa; phylum Chordata; class Mammalia; order Primates; family Lorisidae; genus Loris; species Loris lydekkerianus. The sequence continues at coordinate 4,612 of CAUYPK010021588.1, forward strand.
AAAAGAAGGAAGAGGAGCAGGGCGCTGGCCCCATATGCTGGAGGTGGCAGGTTCAAACCCAGCCCCTGCCAAAAACTGCAAAAAAAAAGGAGGACAAGGAGGAGGAAGGAAGAAAAAAAGAACAAGAAAGCAATACCATGCACTAGCCTGGAACTTTTTTTTTCCCTAACAGAAGGAATTCTGATACAATTTCTGTTTTTCTGGTGAATGAAAAACTTATGCTTTTAAAATGTGTTCACTTAGAGATGTGTGATTAGTCCCCAGTTACTTCTAAAAAGGGAGATAACTCAGGCTGACACAGAATATGTTTTCTTTTCCTTAATCAAAGGTCATGTGAAAATGACATCTGATCACTTGGTCTGGATTTATCTTTCTGAGGAATTTCTGGATTGTTATGATGCATGAGACATGAAACAACACTGTTGAACATAAATATACACTAAAATGAACACATATAAAGTGAACACCTGTGGAAATACAAATTCTAATAGAAGATTAGAACATTATCAGCACTCACGTGTCTCCCTGTGCAAAAGGTTTAAAGACTGGAGTCCCTAGAACACAGTCTCTGAAACAGAATTAGCATAGGATGTTTAATAAGAGAATGCCCTTGATGTAACACCTGTGGAAGGCAAGGAAGAAAGCAAAACCAGGCAGAGAGAGAAGTTGAGCTGTGGTATAGTCCAAATGAAGGCCTCAGCAACCCCTAGACAGCACTGGGACAGCCTGCAGAGTATGCAGGGATTGTCCTGTTTAACTCACTCACTCAATTCATCTGCCATGGAAGGACATGAATTTCTCCCCAATGAGGGCTGACTTCTGAGGGCCACCTCAGAGAAGCACTCAGCAACAGGAAGAACAAATTCTTCACTCCTGAAGAGGCATGACACCCTGCTCCACATTGCCTTCCTGGGTTCAATGATAATCACATCTTTAGTATTTTTTTCTAGTTTTACCACATATGCAACGACACTACCATTTATTTTGCCTGTTTTTGGAGCCTAGATAAATGAAATCTTACTAGATGCATACATTTGTGTCTTTCTCTTTCTCTCAAAAAATGTGCTTTTTAAGATTCATCCATGTAGCTGATTATTAATTCATTCTCAGTATTGGGCCCCTTCCTTTAATGTACCACATATTCATTCATTGCACTCTTAATGGGTTGTTCACAATTTGGGAGTTTTAAAACATGCTCTGTGAACATCATTCATGAATGTGTAGAGTAAGATTGCTCATTCATAGTACTTAAACCTTTAATTTTACTAGAAAATATCAAAATGTTTTATAATCTTTGCTCCCAACAGCCATGTTTGGGGAGCCCCATTTCTCTACATCTGTACCTCCAGGGACAGGCTTGGTAATGCTGTAGTAACAACCCCTTAATCTCAGTGGTTTAAACAACAAAGGCTTCCTTCTTGGTCCCATTTCTGTCCATCAAGATCAGCTATTGAATAAGCACTGCAGGATCCAGACTGAGAGATCAAGCTCTATCTGTAACACTGCTGGTCTCTTAGAATGTTTTCCTTTTCCAGATATATATTTATATTGTATAGAAATACACTATATTACTTCTTACTTTCCAGTTTTCTGCTTCTAAATGCTTATTCTCACCTATTTGCATTGATGTTTTATGTATTTTGAAAATATATTATTAGATGAATAAGGGAACATATAGCTTTGATTTATTTATTATCATTAAGAATTGACCCTAGGATAGAAAACTGATTAACAGATTGATAGCTGAGTATGGACATGTGAGTAGGCCACCCACTACTTTTTCAAATAATAATGACCCCAAAACTTAGTAATTTAAAACAAAAGTCATTTATTTAGCTCGTTACTCTGTGGGTCAGCAATTCGAGTTGAGTTTATCTGGGTGGTTCTTCTGTCTTCAGCTGGCCTTGCTTCTTTTAGCTGCCTAAGATAAGAGATGAACTAAAGAAAGAACAATTTTATTTGTAGAAGTTAGAACTATGTCTCTCATCTTCAGTTCCCTCAGCAAGAAAAGATCAAAGCACAGAAAACCAGAGCATCTTATAAGAAGTCATCAGGAAAGTCAAAGAGGGAAACATATGCCAAATTCAGATGCCTCAATCTTGCTATGTCCCATGACAACATAATCCCTGTACTAAAATAATATTCCTCTGAAATTATTCAAAAGTTAAAAGAATAACTCCCCACTATGAGATCAAAACAAGGCAGAAATTAAACAAAGGAGTAAACCTGAATAGCACCTAGTCAGCATCATGTCCACTCAGAAAAGCTCCATAAAGATCTCTGTATGTACAGTAGAATGTCTGTAAGCTGACCAGCCAAGGGACTGTAACAAACTTGTCAACATGCAGAGGTGGTCAACATAAGAAACAAAGCCTATTGTACTGATACATGCATTTGGTGCAAGTCCAGCCTATGAAAATTAGGTCAACTTAAAGAGGTGGTCAACGTAGGGAGGTGGTCAACTATGGAGGTTATGCTGTATTTATATACTTTCATACATAGCTGGGAACCAAGTTCTGAGTCTACCAATCTTAAACACTCCAATTTCCTAGGATCAATGAAATCCAGTATATGTTTGAATGTGCAAAGCAGACCATTCATATAATGATTAAAACCTTTAAACTGCAGAGCAAACCAAGTAGATGCCAAATCAGCTCAAAAACACATTTTAATTCTAATGGTAGGCTATCAATTGATTTATTGTGTGAGACTTGTGTCACTTGACCTTTCTGGATCTTAATTCCTTCATCAGAAATATTAATAACCCCAAAGCACTGCAAGGTAGTAATTAAGATAACATATCCATGAAAGAATTTAAAAATACATGAACCTTTTCCATTTGACTGATGTGGGCAGATGCCCTGGTGTCTGAAATAAGTACAGAACAAAAATAAATGAGGAACCTTCACAGCAAAGAGTCTTTCTAAAGCAAGAGCTATACAAGGAAACAGTCTTTGAAACAGCAGAGAGTTTAAAAATCAGCACTAAAAGGAGATATGTCAAGCCCTGTGTTGGGCCAGGGATTCTAAAAAAGAGGCTTATGGCCTAATAGGAAATTTATGGGCAAATGGGACAAATATGGTGGGAAAGGGGAAAAAGGAGAAGAGTGTACAAATATCCTGTAAGAGGTAATAACTAATCCTTTCCTGAAAGAAGGTAATTGAAGATGTTTTCAGAGAGGTGATGAGAGCTGAGCTAGGTTTTGATGCAGAAAATAGACATGGTACATGGTAAATACCTATTAAGTATTTTTTAAATAAACGAAAGGCATTTTCCATGGAAGTATCACTAAGGGCAACAGCATGTGTGGATGGAATCAGGCATTTCCAGGAAATTGTATTGGATGAATGAAAAGTTGGAGGGACAGAACAACAGCCACCAGTAGTGAGGCTAGAGACGGATGCAGAAACCAGATCTCTGGGGCCTTGCATGACACACAAATGCTCCTGAGTACAGTATATTCTGTTAGATTTGGGAAGCTAGGGAAATTTGAAAACAGAATGCAAAAGAACATTCCAGATAGAGGAAGAATGACAGACATGATCCTGTCAGATCCTGCCTGAAGAAAAGACTTGTTACTCGCATCTGCTAGGAGTGCTGTCGGCAGAAAGCCTTCAGCTGGACCCCTCTGGGGTCTGCCACAACTCAGAGCTGCCTTGTCTGTGGGCATGCCCTCCTGTGCAGCACACATCCAATGCCTGATGGAGGCAGTGAGTACAGGCCCAGCCATGTCAGCCCACCCTGGGCAACTCTGCCAAGCCCTTTTAGCTCCCAAGTCCCCTGTGGGGTTAGCTGAGTCTATCTTCAGGAATGACCTGCCCTGAAGTTCATGTTCTCTTTCAGCCAATTCCTGCTTCTACCAGGCCAGAATCATAGGGGACAGGTGGGGGCAAATAGAAGCTGAGGCAGAGGTCAAGCCTGTCCTCCCACCCCTGTGGCTCTGTCCTTCAGAATTCTCTGGTAGCAGCTAATAGTTTGTAAGAAATGCGGTATGGCAAAAGAAGCCTTGGTCTCAAGCTCCAAAGGAATTTAAGGCCCATTTCTATTCTGTGTCTGGGGGAAGACCCATTACTTCTCTAAGATAGTTTCTTCATCCCCACTAACATTCAAGATTCAGTGGTGGAAGTGAGCAAACACATGGAAAGTGCTTTATAAACTGTGTATACAAGAGTGAGTATGAATATTAAACCAAAGGTGATTTTTTTCTGCCCCTTGAAAATACTGTCTCTGCACCTCCAGATTTCTCAAATAAGGTTTTTTGCTGGAAGTCAGGGGAGCGCCATGGAATGGTTATTCTGCCACCTAGTCAACACCGGGAGAACAGCAGTTGGACCTCCCGGATGTTCCCAGGATGGGAACAACCAACACACTTAAATGGTCCTCTTCTTACTTTGCCTTATAGTTCCCAACTCTTGGACGCAGGAAAAGAAAGGCAGGAGAAGGAAGTGGAAAATAGATCACAACCCAAATCAAATACCATCCTCAGGATAGATGAGTTTGGCTCCTTTATGCCCAGGCAGCTGGGATTATACCTAAAAGAAATGCTTACAGAACACTACAATAAGCAGCTCTGCCAAGCCAGGTGGAGCATCTTCCAGTTTATTCACCTCAAAAATCAGTTATATGTAGTGTGTTAGGGAAGGGGAAAAAAAAAAAAAAAAAAACAAACGTGGATTACACCAAAATGGATATCTTTGGTTGAAAAGATTTATAGATGATCTTTATTTCTTTAATGTTCATTTCTGTGTCTTATAGATTTGCTACCATGAACACATAGTCATCCTTTTATGATCACATGAAAGTAATTTTTGTAAAATTAGAGTAAAAAAATTAACTTTTCTTTGAACATTTTTGTATAAAGCTGGTTCTATCCCACCTGCTATGTCATCAGACTGCATGGTAGAGTATAGAAATCAGTTACTGAACCAGAAACTTGCCAAAGCATTCTCTCTTTCTCTTCCTTCCCCATCCCACCTTCTCTTTCTTTCTCTTTCTCTTTCTCTCCCCAGACCAAAAAGCATGGGTGTACTAAGGAAAGACCACAGAGAAAAAGCTAATTATTTACAAGGCAGGAAGAGAGCCCCAAGCACTTTGATCTTGAACTTCTAACATCTAGAACTGTGAGGAATACATTTCTGTTAATCCACATAGTCCGTGGTATTTTGTTATGGCAGCCCTAGCAACTCAGATGTGATATCACAGAAGTACCAATTTGGGCATATTCAATACCACACAGTTCCCAACTCTGCCTGGATGTAGGCCAGGGTCATGGGCCTAAAGGATCAAGCCATGTTGGCTCAGCACCTACAGCTCAGCAGCTAGGGTGCTAGCCACATAAACCCAAGCTGGCAGGTTCAAATTCAGGCTGGGCCTGCCAAAAAACAATGACAACTGCAACCAAAAACTAAAAATAGCCAGGCGTTGTGGCGGGCACCTGTAGTCCTGGGTACTTGGAAGGCTGAGGCAACAGAATCGTGTAAACCCAAGAGTTTGAGCTGTGATGCCATGGCACTCTACCAAGGGTGATAAAGTGAGACTCTGTCTCAAAAAAAAAAAAAAAAAAAAAGGATCAAGCCATTGCACAGAGGAACACCTTTAAAAAGCCACAGTTGTACTCAATATCTATATCACATAATGTTTCATCCACAGCAAATCTAAACCTCTCACTTCCTCTTTGCATTGACAATGTTGGCCTCAACTGTTGAGTTACCATTTGGGGGAGGAAAGAGATCACTATCATTGATTCCAAGGATTGGACCCATGGAAAAGTCATTTCTGTCCATCAACTGAAATGTCACAAAATACAGCACAGACTGCAATGAGCAGGAATAATACATAGTCTCACAGCAAATGATTTAATAAAGAATGCTTTTATTGCCATAGAACTCTGTGCCTGGCCCATAGCAGGCACTCAATAAATATGTGATAAAGTAAGGCCCTGGAGAATGGGAAAGAGAATGTAATGAACAGTGGGAATAAGTGGAACTGGAATGGAATGCACATCTCAGGGATTTGTGTCCAAGACCTACCCAAGTGACTGGCATATGTATGAAAAGAGGCCCAGAAATTATATATTTTAAAAAGCTCTTCAGGCAGAGACAAGATGGCTGACTGAAGTCAGGTTTCCACAGAGGCTCCCATCCAGAAAGAGAGTTAAAGGATAGAAATTTAGCAAGTAACCTGGTGGATTAGAGCTTCACCAAGAGAGAAGGTTGAAGAATGCACATCAACCCCGCTGAGGCAAGCTGCGACCCCAAAGATACAAACAAAAAATACAAAATCCATCACCAAGCGGACAAGACTCCCCTCCCCCATGAGAACAGCTCAGAGTGCCCTATAAACAAATGAGCAGAGTTCAAAGGTCCTCCCACTATACTCCATGGGAGAAACCCTCTAAAAACTGGACCTACCTGCCCTACTAGGGTGCCACGGACTTCTCCTGCCAGGCATAAAACTATATAAAACCATATATATTCTCTACCTACTATTCTGAGTTCCCAGCACTCCCCTCCACTCTCACTCTGAGGTCTGGAGGCCTGTCCCCCAGGAGTCCAGATTCCTGGGTAATTTCTTGAGGGGTGTGGACAGGGCCTAGACTGCAGCTGGTCAGTGCTGATTCTGTGGCATGGGAATGAGGAGAGGACGGTCGGCTGAGAGGGAATCACACCAGAGAGGCAATGCCCCGAGGCTCAGAACAGCAGCCATTTTGGGGAACAATAGGGCTTACTCCTAGATACTCTGAAGCAACACCCCCTGTCTCCCTGGGCAACCCAGAGGAGGCTGGGCATCTTCTCAGATGGCAACCATGAGGGAACATATCTGGGACGAAAACTCAGGCCCCATGAGTAAAGGGTTTGCCTGAGGCGATACTGGCCTGGGTGGAGGGCAGGGACTAGAAAATGCATGTGCAGAGCTGGGAAATTCCCAGGGTGGGGCTTACCCAGAGGACCACTTTACTGAGCCTAAGACACACCCGGCCCTCAGGGGATCGTCAGCCTATAGACAAAGAAAAGCAGGAGGCTAGAACTGACCACTAACCGAATACAAACCTGCAGGAGCAAAGACAGGGCCTGAGGCACAGGCTCTGGAAACTCAAAACAGCTTCTCTTCTGCAGGGGAATTGAGTAGGGACAAAAACAAATTCCTGCAAACTTGTTCTGTTCTGTTCTGTCAGTAACATCAACCAGGGGCGGTGCTGAACTGAGTGAACACACCCCAGACTCCATCAAGTGCCTGAGCTTGTCAGGCCTCACCTCCCCCTGCTGGATAGAGGCAGAGTGCAGTGGCCTGGCTGAGCAGATATAGGTTTCCTTGTGATTCAGGCAGGTACAAACACCTGGAGCCTCTGTTCCCTAGAGGCAACTGGGTCACAGCCCTGCAGGTCTATCAGTGATTGGGTGTGACAGAGGTGCAAGGTGGGGAAGGAGGCATCAACCTTCCCAGACTAATCTATTTGTTGGGTGGGTTCTCCTAACTTCATGGAGCACCAGAGCAAGTCATATCTGAGTTGTCACCAGACACCTGTGATCCAGTTGCCAGAGACCTTTTTAACTCTCCCACCTGAGACAGGTGCTGACTGAGACAATTGATTTGGGCCTTCTGAACTGAGCCTATTGCCCGAGGACTATTCAAGAGGTGCCCTGGGTGTGTGGTTGTAGGAAGGTTTGATTTTCCTTTTCCAATTGTTCCCTGTAGGGGGCGGGATGACTTAATTGCTGGTAGTTCTCCACAGCTGAGACTTCAGCCCAGAGTAACTGTTTCACTAGGATCGAACAGAGACCAGCTGAAAACAAGACAGAACCACTTATCCACACACACACACACACACACACACACACACACACACACACACACAAAACAGGTCCCCAGTTTATCAGGCCATAGCACTGTACAGGTCCTCAATAAAGCTGCAGGGGAAAAATCAAATGGTATAAAATATTCAAGTGGCAGAATCAGCTAAAAAACTCTGGCAACATGAATAACCAGAATAGATCAATCCCCCCAAGGAAAGATATGGCACATGTAACTGAAGAGCCCATTCATAAACAGATGGCCGAGATGTCAGAAATAGAATTCAGAATTTGGATTGCAAACAAGATTAATAGAATGGAGGAAAATTTGGAATTAGAAATTCGAGAAATTCAAAAGTTGTCCAAGAATTTAATGAATTGAAAGACAAAACCACCAAAGATTTTGACATACTGAAGCCATAATTTGCAGCCCTCGAAGATCTGAAAAATACAGTAGAATCGCTCACTAACAGAGTGGAGCAAGCAGAAGAAAGGATTTATGACATTAAAGACAAAGCCTTTGAATGCTCCCAAACTCTCAAACAGGAAAAGAAATGGAGAGCAAAAACAAATCATTCTCTCAGAGAGCTGTGGAATAATTCAAAGTAGGCTAATATTCGCCTCATTGGAATCCCTGAAAGTGAAGAAGTGGCCTCACAAGACACAGAGGCCCTTCTCCATGAAATTATGAAAGATAATTTTTCAGACATGCCAAGAGATTCTGAAATTCAGAAAGCAGACAGTTTCAGAACCCCAGCATGACTCAATCAAAATAAGACATCTCCCAGGCATATCATAATTAACTTCGCTAAAGCTAATATGAAGAAGAAAATTCTGAAGGCAGTTAGATGCAAGAAATTCTTTCAAAGGGAAGAATATTGGAATGACTGCAGATCTCTCTGCTGAAACTTTTCCAGCCAGAAGAGGGTGGTCATCGACTTTTAATCTCCTAAAGCGAAATAACTTTCAACCCCGGATCCTGTAACCAGCTAAACTAAGTTTCATTTATAATGGAGAAATTAAACACTTTAATGACATTCATAAGTTGAAGATTTGCCAAACCAGATCTTCAGGATATTCTCAAACATATCCTCCATAATGACCACCCCAATCCTCTAGCACAAAAGTAAACTCACTCAGAAACTTTTGATCAAACTCCATCTTCCGCAATGGCAAAAGGATTAAAAATGTCCACTGGACTTTCAAAAAACTCGATACCCAAAATGTTACCAGACTTATCAATATTCTCTATGAATGTGAACAGCTTAAACTGTCCTATAAAGAGGCACAGGTTAGCTGACTGGATACAAAAACTCAGGCCAGATATTTGCTACATACAACAGTCACATCTTACCTTGAAGACAAATATAGACTCAGGGTGAAAGGATGGTCGTCCATATTTAGGGACATGGTAATCAGAAAAAAGCAAGTGTTGCAATTCTGTTTGCAGACACAATACGCTTTAAACCAACAAAAGTAAGAAAAGATAAGAATGGTCACTTCATATTTGTTAAGGGTAAGACTCAATATGATGATATTTCAATTATTAATATTTGTGCACCCAACCAGAATGCGCCTCACCTCAATTTATCAGAGAAACTCTAACCAACATGAGCAACTTGATTTCCTCCAGCTCCATACTAGTCAGAGATTTCAACATTCCTTTGGCAGTATTCGATAGATCCTCTATTAAGAAGCTTACCAAAGAAATTTTAGAGTTAAACCTAACCATCTAACATTTGGATTTAGCAGACATCTACAGAACATTTCATCCCAACAATACTGAATGCACATACTTCTCATCAGCCCACGGAACATACTCCAAAATCGATCACATCTTAGGTCACAATTCTAACCTCAGTAAATTTAAAGGAATAAAAATTATTCCTTGCATCTTCTCAGACCACCATGGAATAAAAGTTGAACTTAATAACAACAGGAACCTGCATACTCATACAAAAACATGGAAGTTAAATAACCTTATGCTGAACTATAGCTGGGTCATAGATGAGATTAAGAAGGAAATTGCCAAAGTTTTGGATCAAAATGACAATGAAGACATGAATTATCAGAACCTCTGGGATACTGCAAAGGCAGTCCTAAGAGGGAAATTTATAGCACTGCAACCCTTCCTCAAGAAAACAGAAAGAGAGGAAGTTAACAACATAATGGAATATCTCAAGCAACTGGACAAGGAAGAACATTCCAACCCCAAACCCAATAGAAGAAAAGAAATAACCAAAATTAGAGCAGAATTAAATAAGATTGAAAACAAAAGAATTATACAACAGATCAATAAATCCAAAAGTTGGTTTTTTGAAAAAGTCAATAAAATAGATAAACCTTTGGCTAACCTAACCAGGAAAAAAAGAGTAAAATCTCTAATCTCATCAATCAGAAATGACAAAGATGAAATAACA
>CAUYPK010021591.1:0-20705 GCA_963574355.1 Loris lydekkerianus
GTAAGGTACAAACCCCCCCCCGCACAAAAACTCAAAAAAAAAAAAAAAAAAAAAAAAAAAAAAAAAGAAGTGCTTCATGTCATTGTTGTGCAGGGGGCCATGCTAATCTACCTGGTATTGTTTTATTTATTTATTTTTTTATTACTGAATTTTAAAAAGGAGTTTAGAACTTAACTCTATGAGTCATTGAAGAGTTTTAAGCAGAAGCAGCGGAATGCCACAACATTTCCCTTTTAGAAAGTTCATTCAGGAGAATGGCTTGAAAAAGGGCTAAAACTAGGCTTGGCGCCTGTAGCTCCAGCAGCTAAGTAAGGTGCCAGCCACATACACCAGAGCTGGTGGGTTTGAATCGGGTCTGGGCCTGCCAAACAATGACAACTACAACCAAAAAAAAAAAAAAGAAAGAAAGAAAGAAAAAGAAAAATAGCCAGGTGTTGATGTGGCGGGTGCTTATTGTCTCAGCAACTTGGGAGGCTGAGGCAAAAGATTCGCTTAAGCCCAGGAGTTGGAGGTTGCTGTGAGCTGTGACACCATGGCACTCTACCCAGGGCAATAACTTGAGGCTCTGTCTCAAAAAAAAAAAGAAAAAGAAAAGGGCTAAAACTAGTTCAGGGAAATTAATTAATCCAAGTGAAAGATAACCAGATTAGGTAGATGGATTGCAGTCTCCCCTCAGCATCTTCAGCGGGTTGTTTCTAGGCTGCTGCTTGAATGTCAGAATCTGTAGATGCTCATGTTCCTTATATAAAATGGTATCGATTTGCATGTAACCTATGTAAATACTCCTGTATATTTTATTTATTTATTTATTTTTTGTTCATCACAGATTTATTTATTTATTTATTTTTTGCAGCTTCAACCATAAATTTTATTTATTTATTTTTTTTTTGTTACTCCTGTATATTTTAAATCGCAATACCTAATGGTGTAAATGCTATGTAAATAGTCGTTAAACTGTATTTTAAAATTAGTATTTAAAAAAATTCTGTCATTTTTAGTTCATTTTTCCCTGCAACTGTTATTTTTATTTCCCTATCCCCAATTTTTTTTTAAGACAGAGTCTCAACTATGTCGCCCTTGGTAGAGTGCTGTAGCATCATAGCTTTCAGCAACTTCAAACTGTTGGACTTAAGCAATTCTCTTGCCTCAGCCTCCCAAGTAGCTGGAACTACAGATGCCTGCCACAATGCCAGCTATTTTTTGTTGTTGTTGTAGTAGTTGTCATTATTGTTTAGTAGACCTGGGCCAGGTTTGAACCTGCCAGCCCTGGTGTGTGTGGCTGGCACCGTGATCACTGAGCTTTGGGCCCTGCGCCAACCCCAAATATTTTTGATCCACAGTTGATTAAATCTGCATATATGAAAGGCTGCCTGTAAAGGCAAGGATGAAGAAAAGTAATACATTTGAGAGAGATTTAGGGGACAGAATTTCATAAGAAAAAAGATGATACACTTATTCCTAGTTTATCATGACACTTATGTAACACCTCTGGCAAAGGGCTGTGCGTGAGGGTGGGCATCAAGGCCAGAGTGCAGTGGACATAGGAAGGGGGATGGGAGTAAGGAGTAGTGGCATGGCCATAATATATGGACACATCACTTTTTCTCCGGAGATTCTTCTTTTTTTTTCTTGTTTTCTTAGCTTTTACTGAAAGCATAGTCGAGAATAGCACTGTCCAGTGGAACTTTCTTCAATGATAAAAATGTTCTTTTGTACACTGTTCAGTATGGTAGCCACTAGCCAATAGTGTCTAGTAGCCAGACACTTGAGCATCTGAAATGAGGTTTGGGGAAAGCGAGGCATACTAGAAATGAAAGTGTACACTGGACTTTTGAAGCTCAGTTTGGGGAAAATAATTTAAAAATATTTCTTACATGTTAATATTTTGGCTTATTTGGTTTCATCAACCATATTAAAATTACCTTTTCCTTTTTAAGTATAACTACTAAAAAATTTGTAACTTGCTTTGTGACTTATATTGTGGTTCTTGTAATGTTTCTATTGGGTCATAAACTCAGATATTGTATATGTATTTTTTCACCTTTTATAAGATTGAGCAACAAGATCAAGATCACTTTGAGGACAAATTTAAGAGAAGACCGTTCCATTTTAAAAGTATTGTTAAATTTTATGACATTTAAATAGCTAACATTATAAGGTAATATAACAGATTGAATTTTGGTATTATAGAACTTTAACTACAAATTTCTTGCTTAGCCACCAAGATCTGTGAAGGCTACAGAGATCTAATACTTGGCTAAAGTATTATATATTTTTCTCTTCTGTCCTTGCTTTGGATTTTCTGCTCTTAATGTGGACTCTATGTCCCAAAATAGTTTTAAACAAAATCTATAGTATTTAAAAATTGATGTAATCAAACCTATTGGTATTTAAAATTTCTGCTCGTGGTGGCAGTTTTAAAAAATCTTTCTTACCCTTAAACTTACATTTCCAATTTAAATCTTATCTTTATTGTGGCATAAACTTAGAAGAGCCTAGTTTACTGAAATTTTGCTCTCAATTTGCTAGCCAATTGTTTTTAATGACATTGAAAAATGTGTTTCTCCACTGATGTGAAATGCCACCTTTATAATATTGAATATTTGTGCTGGTCTGTTTGTTTTTGCTGTAACTGAGTAATTTATAAAGAAGGGAGATTGATTGGTCTCATGGTTTTGCAGACTGCACAAGAAGCATGACATCAGCATCTGGTTCTGGTGAGGCCTCAGGAAGCTTTCATTCCTGAAGGTGGTGAAAGGGGGAGAAGTGAGAGAGAGGATATGGGGCCAGGTTCTTAAAGTACTGTGGCACCACAGCTCTCAGCAACCCAAAACTCCTATTGCTTAAGTCCAACAGTTTGAGGTTACTGAGAGCTGTGATGCCACAGCACTCTGTAAGTGTCTCCTTTTCTGTGAGCTAACTGGACAAGCACTTATGCAGTTACTGAGGGGGAGCACCAAGCCATTTATGAGGGACCCATGACCCAAATACTTCCCATCAACTTCCACCTCCAACATGAGGAATCAAATTTCAACATGAGATTTTGGAAGAACAACACCCAAACCATTATCACTTTCCTTATCTGAAAATGCATGTGAACACAAGTTTAATATTTCAGGAAGTTTGGATTTTGGAATATTTGTATTATTCTTGATTTGAACACATGTAATCTCAAGTCCAAAATGCTTCAGTGAATGCCATGTTGGTGCTCAAAAAGTTTCAGATTTTGGAAGATTTCAGATGTCTGGATTAGGGATACTCAACCTGTACTGAATTCTTACCTGTACTTGAGACTGTTTCTAGAACTAAGGATAATGTTTCAAAAATCAAGGTTCACTAATAGATTATAATGAGTATAAACTGTCCTAGCATTTTGCTTTACCAATTATTATAGAGTAGTTTTATTTTCATTCATTATTTTAGCTGGTGTGGTTAATTAAATATCAGATTTTCTTAATATAGAAGTAATTTAAAAACTGGACTTTGATTCTGCATGAACACTTTGGACTTTGAGCATAGTGAGTTTTTTTTGTTTTTTGTTTTTTTTTTAGAGACAGTCTCACTTTGTTACCCTTGGGAAGAGTGCTGTGGTGTCACGGCTCACAGCAAACTCCAGCTCTTCGGCTTAGGTGATTCTCTTGCCCTGGCTTCCCAAGTAGCTGGGGCTACAGGCTCCCGCCACAATGCCCGGCTATTTTTTTGTTGCAGTTTGGCTGGGGCCGGGTTTGAACCCACCACCCTCGGTATACTCACTGAGGTATACTCACCACCAGCGCCATACTCACAGGTGCCGCCACAGCACAGTGAATTATTTACATAATGGTTTGGTTTTCACTTAATAAGATCAAGTCAGAAAAATACATCACTTGATTTTTTCATTGTTATTGGTTACATTTTAGGTAATCTGTAAGTCGGACGCACCAACAGGAGATGTCCTTCTTGATGAAGCTCTGAAGCATGTTAAGGAAACTCAGCCTCCAGAAACGGTCCAGAACTGGATTGAATTACTTAGTGGTAAGCTGCTGTGTGTATAAACCAAAAACTGAAATCCATCTAAAAGATTGTGTAAAAAGTTTAAAATCCTTTTGAAAGGAGCCTATATAAAATAGCCAGAAGCTTGCTTGTTTATTTAGGCAAACTTGAAAGTTATCCATCATTGAGGTGGGGGAGAATAGTTTTCATAAGATTTTATATTTTTTATTAAGACTGAGTAGCTATCAATTGAAATATTCTTCCTTAGAGCTCCTGTCATTCTTTATCAAAATCACCCTATACTACCTTATTCTGGATAGACTAGGTTAAGCTATGGTTATAACCAACCCTAAAACTTAAGTGGCTTAAAAAAACCCCCAAAACAATTTATTTCTCATTTAGGCTGTAAGTCAGTCATAGGCCACTTCATTCTCCCTCTGGTAGCCAGGCAATGGAAGCTACCATCGCCTGGAGCAGTAGCCATCATCATCAGGAAAGGAGGAAGAGTGTAGCAGATCACTGTGGCTCATAAGTTTCTGCTGAAATAATATGTGTTTCATGTTTCATTGATGAGAGCAAATCACACAGCCTCTCCTGCAGCCTTGGGGAGGTAAACCTGAAATGTTTGATTGATAGCAAAAATGACATTTACCGTATATACTCGAGTATAAGCTGAGTTTTTTTGGCACAAAATTTGTGCCGAGTTTGGGTTTTTCGGCACAAATTTTGTGCCCAAAAACTCGGCTTATACTCGAGTGTATACGGTAAGTTATTTGTGTATTTGTCTCATCTAGTTGTAAAGCTACTTGAGTATGAGACCTAAGTTATCTTGTTCTTTAGCTGTTACAGAAAACAACTGCTGCATACATTTATTGTTATTTCATGTCATGTTCCAACATACCAGTATTCAGAGTAACTTATAAAGATAATTGGTCAGTTTCAGAGATTGGTAATGAACATGGTCAGTTTTCTCACATATAAATAAGCAGAGTTTTAAAAAATAATAGTCTTATTGGGATGGCCTTTCTTATTTATTTTTTTTTTGAGACAAGAGTCTCACTGTGTCAAACTCTTGGGCTTAAGCAATTCTCTTGCCTCAGCCGCCCAAGTAGCTGGGACTATAGGCGCCTGCCACAATGCCCGGCTATTTTTTTGGTGGTGGTGGTGTAGTTGTCATTGTTGTTTAGCGGGCCCGGGCCAGGTTTGAACCCATCAGCCTGGGTATATGTGGCCAGTGCTCTACCTACTGAGCTACAGGTGCCACCCTAGGATGGTCTTCTTTCATAAGATTTTGTTTTTGTATTTGTTTATTTAAAAATTAAATACACTCCATTCATAGCTAATGGGACAGTAATGAGCACTTTACACTTAGGGCGAGGTTCAGTCTTCCTTCTGATTGGTAGAAAACATAAACTTAGTTTTGAATTTTTTAATATTCATTTATTTATTTTTGTGTAGCAGGCCCAGGCCTGGTTCGAACCCACCAACCCCAGTGCATGGGGCCTGTGCTCTAACCATTGGGCCATAGGCGACTAGTTTTGAATTTTTTGACAACTATGTAGATTTTGATGATGTCTGTTTTTATCTGATTGAATAAGGGAAATCAAATTCCATTACTTTCCTACCTTTTGTGCTTGTGACATTGGACTTGTCTTCAGTTGCAGTTTCTGTTGCAAGAATCTTTTTTTAAAATTACTCTGCTTATTTGATGAGAATTTATTTTGTTAAAACTAGATAATCTATAAATCTACTCAGCACATATTGACACATCACAGTACCTATCACAGTGTCAGTGCTCTCTGGGTGAGCCTTCCACATGAGCTTGTCAGTGACATGCGTCATCTAACAGAGACTCAGTGAAGGCACTAATGTCAACTCTACATGTCAAATATTGGCAAATAACAGGTTTTTTTTTTTTTTTTTTTTTTTTTTGTTGAGGCAGAGTTTTACTATGTCGCCCTCGGTAGAGTATTGTGGCGTCACAGCTCAAGCAACCTCAAACTCTTGGGCTTAAGTGATTCTCTTGCCTCAGCCTCCCAAGTAGCTGGGACTACGGGCGCCCGCCACAGTGCCTGGGCTTTTTCTTGTTGCAGTTGTTGTTTAGCTGGCCAGGGCCGGGCTCCGACCTACCAGCCTGGGTGTATGATTGGTACCGTAACTATTGTGCTACAGGTGCCGAGCCACTAATACAGTTTTTTTGGATAAAAGTAGAAGTGCTGGGCGGTGCCTTTGGCTCAGAGGAGTAGGGTGCCGGCCCCATATGCTGGAGGTGCTGGGTTCAAACCCAGCCTTGGCCAAAAACTGCAAAAAACAAACAACAACAAAAAAGTAGAAGTGCTGCCTGGGTGTGGTGGCTCACACCTGTAATCCTAGCACTTGGGAGTCCGAGGAAGGTGGCTTGCTTGAGCTCACAGGTTCGAGACCAGCCTGAGCCAGATTGAGACCTTGTATCTAAAAATAGCTGGATGTTGTGGCAGGTGCCTACAGTCCCAGCTACTTGGGAGACTGAGACAAGAAAATTGCCTAAGCACAGGAGTTGGAGGTTGCTGTGAGCTGTGATGCCACGGCACTCTACCAAGGACAACATAGTTGAGACTCTGTCTCTTTAAAAAAAAAAAAAAAAAAAAAAAAAAGTGTTATAGTGCTAAAGATTCTTCTTAGGGAATGTATTGACTTTTGGCTTAATTTTCCTATAACCAATACCCACTTTGATGCCACTTACTACCAGGGTGATGTTTTCAGACTGTTCACTCGTAAACAGTTTCTTTTTCTTACATCATTTGTGCTATTGGCACATTGGACTTAGTTTAATAATGTATCTTGGCTTGGCACCTGTAGCTCAAGCAGTTAGAGTGCCAGCCACATACACTGGAGCTGGTGGGTTCAAATCCAGCCTGGGCCTGCCAAACAGTGATGACAACGATAACCAAAAAATAGCCGGGTGTTGTGGCAGGCGCCTGTAGTCCCAGCTACTTGGGAGGCTGAGGCAAGAGAATCACTTAAGCCCAAGAGTTTGAGGTTGTTGTAAGCTGTGACGCAACGCCACTCTGCCCAGGGTGACTGCTTGAGACTCTGTCTCAAAACAACAACAACAAAAAATGTATCTTAAGACTACCACATTTCCTTTGACATCCATAGATATCTATCTATCTATCTATCTATCATAAATTAGAATGGCACACGGAAGATTGAATCTCACCATTTATGATGACAATATACTTCTTAAATTTACCTGTTAAGTAACATTTTATGATGAAGCTTATCAATATAAGTGCTAACTGAAGTTGGTTCTCAATTGGGGCTTTATTGCACTATTCTCACATGATTGTGAAAAGATGAGAAGTCTTAAAAACTTTTTTATTTTTTAGTAAATACAGGTAGGATTTTGTAAAAATAGAATATCCATTTGAATTAGAAATTTGGATAAAATACGAGGCTGATACTGCATAAATTTTTTTGTTTTTTTTCTTTTAAGAGATGGAGTCACACTCTGTTCCCAGGCTGGAGTGTGGTGGTGTGATTGTAGCTCACTGTAACCTCAAACTTCTGGGCTCAAGCCTTCTCCTCTCCTCAGTCTCCTGAGTAGCTGGATCTATGGGCATACCACCACTGGGCCTTGCTAATTAGAAACATTTGGGGGTGGGGGTTAGAGACGGAGTCTTGCTGTGTTGCCCAGGCTAGAAGTTTTATCCTGTTAGTTTTAGTTTGGCTATTGATGCCAAAACATTGCCTGAAGGACTCTTACTTGCTCACTCTTGACATGCATGAGGAATGCCACCATTTCAGCTTCAAAAAAGGCTGATCCAGAGTGAGAGGAAGAGGAAATAAAGTACTTTTTTTTGTGTGTGTGGGAGGACGGGGGGACAGAATTTCACTTTGTCGCCTCCAGTAGAGTGCTGTGGCATCATAACTCATAGTAACTTCAAGCTCTTGGGCTCAAGCAATTCTCTTGCCTCAGCCTCCCAAGTAGAAAAGCATATTTCTTTTCTTCTTCTTCTTCTTTTTTTTTTGTTTGAGACAGAGTCTCACTTTATCACACTTGGTAGAGTGCTGTGGTGTCACAGCTCACGGCAGCCTCCCAACTCCTGGCTTAGGGGAGTCTGTTGTCTCAGCCTCCCGAGTAACTGGGACTACAGGCCCCTGCCACAAAGCCCAGCTATTTTTTTTGTTGCAGTTTGGTGGGGCCGGGTTTGAACCCGCCACCCTTGGTATATGGACTGGCGCCCTACCCACTGAGCCACAGGTGCCGCCAGCATATTTCTTTTCAGAAAATATCCGTTTCCCACCTAATGAAAGTATCAGGATATCAGCTTGCTGATGAAATTTTTTTTATACTATAGTATTTACCATTTTAATTATTTTAAAGCATACAGTTCTGTGGCTTAGCCTGCTGATGTTTAATTTTTTTTAAATTTTTAGTTGCTTAAAGATAGTATATGGTATCAAATACCAATTATTGCAGCAATACTGACATAGGTGCTATAAAACTTAAAAAACAGGTAGTTTCAGACTGAAAGAATCTTAAAATCCATTTGGGGAACAATTGTATCAGTCTAATAATTTGATAACAGATGAGAGTTTAAAAGTACCGAAAGTTCAGTAGTTCAGAGGAAAGAGGAATTTGGGGGAACTTCAGTAGCTGGAAGAGATGGTAGAAGCCGGGAGAGGCCTTTTACGTGTAAGAATGAGATACGGAGAAGGAAGTACAGGCTCGGCGCCTGTAGAACAGTGATTACAGCACCAGCTACATACATCGAGGCTGGCGGGTTTGAACCTGGCCCAGGCCAGCTAAAACAACAGTGACAACAACAACAAAATAGTTGTGTGTTGTAGTGGATGCCTGCAGCCCCAGCTACTTGGGAGGCTGAGAGAAGATAATCTCTTAAGCCCAAGAGTTTAAGGTTGCTGTGAACTGTGACACCAGGGCACTCTACTGAGGGCGACATATTGAGACTGTCTCAAAAAAAAAAAAAGTATGTGTACCTGTGCAGAGGAGCTGAGGGAGTGATGAAGTTGGTGTATCTCCTCACATAGGCTCACTAGGTTTCTCTTCTGGGACTCAGTTTGGTGAATAAAAAGTGTGCTACTTTTTGCCCAGCCTCTAAAAACAGTCATTTTACTTATTTTATCCAGATTTCTATTATGGTGAGAGGGCAAGTCCAGGACTGATTAGTCTATCATAGTCCCCTGTTACTATTATATTAAGTATAGTAAAATAACTATCTATGGCCAATTGAATTGTAATAAAATTGTAACAAAATGTATTGTTAGCACCTTAATTAAGATTTTAAAGCGGTCCATTAGAACTTTATGTGATGATGAAAATGTTCTATTTCAGTGCTTCTTGGTTGTAACCCCTGGGTACAGGTGCCTAGTGTGCACTTGAAAGGTGGCTAGTGCAACTGAAGAGCTGAAATTTTTTTATTAATTTAATAGTTCGCTGAGCATGGTGCCTGTAATCCTAGCATTCTGGGAGGCTGAGGTAAGTGGATTACTTGAGCTTAGGAGTTCGAGACCAACCTGAGCAAGAGCGAGACCCTGTCTCTGCTAAAATAGAAAAACTAGCCAGGTATGTGGCATATGGCTATAGTCTCAGCCACATGAGAGGCTTAGGTAAGAGGATCACTTGAGCCCAAGAATTTGACGTTGGCAGTCTGAGCAAGAGTGAGACCCCATCTCTACCAAAAATAGAAAAACTAGCTATGCGTTGGGGCACATGCTTATAGTCCCAGCTACTTGGGGAGGCTGAGGCAAGAGGATCACTTGAGTCCCTCTGTAATTGTTAACAGGACATGATATTTCCAATTTTTTTATTAGTTTGACATTTAAGAATAGCTCCTTGCCAGCTGAGTATGGTGGCTCACGCCTATAATACTAGCACTCTGGGAGGCTGAGGTGCGTGGATCACTTGAGCTCAGGAGTTCAAGACCAGCCTAAGCAAGAGTGAGACCCTGTCTCTATTTTTTTTTTTTTTGTAGAGATAGAGTCTTACTTTATCGCCCTTGGTAGCTCTCCAGTGTCGTGGCATCCCAGCTCACAGCAACCTCTAGCTCCTGGGCTTAGGTGATTCTCTTGTCTCAGCCTCCCCAGTAGCTGAGACTACAGGCGCCCGCCACAACGCCCGGCTATTTTTTGTTGTTTGTTGTTGGTGCAGTTTAGCTGGGGCCGGATTTGAACCTGCCACCCTCAGTATATGGGGTCGGCCCCCTACTCACTGAGCCACAGGTGCCGCCCCAAGACCCTGTCTTTATTAAAAATAGAAAAATTATCTGGGCTTTGTGGTGGGTGACTGTAGTCCTAGCTACTTGGGCAGCTGAGGCAGGAGGATTGCTTGAGCCCAAGAATTTGAGGTTCCTGTGAGCTATGAAGCTATGTAAGCTTACTTTACCCAGGACACAGAGTAAGATTCCGTTTTGAAAATAAAACAAATTTAATAGTTCATGTGGTTCGTGGCTACTGTCATGGACAGTGCAGTTTAAGGTTTTCTGTCAGTATTATGAAATTTCAGTCTTACAGCTTTTTAATTTAAGAAGAGTGCCTGTAGTTGATCTTTAATGTGTTCTAATTTAGAAATACTATAGTATTTTTTAAATTATAAAAATAGTTATGTGGTTATTGGAGCTTGTTTGGAAAATACAGAAAGTGTAAAAAAGAAAATGTGTCCTGAATAATACTGAAGATAACCAAGATTATATATGTGTGTATATATGTTATATATATATATTTAAATTTTATTTATTTTGAGACAGAGTCTCACTTTTCACCCTTGGTAGAGTGCCATGGCGTCACACAGCTCATAGCAACCTCCAGCTCTTGGGCTTAGGCAGTTCTCTTGCCTCAGTTTCCTGAATAGCTGGGACCATAGGTTCCCCGCTTTTTTTTTTTTGGTTGCAGTTTGGTTGGGGTCGGGTTTGAACCCACCACCCTTGGTATATAGGCGCCTAACCCTTTGCAATCTAAGGGGCTCATGGTCTGGTCAAGGAGAAAAACATTGTTGGAATTTCTTCTATTTCTCTTGGGGGTGGGGGGAAGAAATTAGAATTTACTATTCATTTTAATAGCACAAAAATTTTGCAGAATTAGCGGGTAATACTCATCATTTCTAATTTCTGAACTCTTTTGTTTAGGTGAGACGTGGAATCCATTAAAATTACATTATCAGTTAAGAAACGTGCGGGAACGATTAGCTAAAAACCTGGTGGAAAAGGGCGTGTTGACGACAGAGAAACAGAACTTCCTACTTTTTGACATGACAACACATCCCCTCACGAATAACAACATTAAGCAGCGCCTCATTAAGAAAGTACAAGAAGCTGTTCTTGACAAATGGGTGAATGACCCCCACCGCGTGGACAAGCGCTTGCTGGCCCTCATTTACCTGGCCCACGCCTCGGATGTCCTGGAGAATGCTTTCGCTCCTCTTCTGGATGAGCAGTATGATTTAGCCACCAAGAGAGTGCGGCAGCTTCTGGACTTAGACCCTGAAGTGGAGTGTCTGAAGGCCAACACCAACGAGGTCCTGTGGGCCGTGGTGGCGGCGTTCACTAAGTGACTTCTCAGAGTGAGATGCTCTCCTTCATGTAAACCAGTAGATTTCCTTCTGTTGTCTCTGGTTTTCTGCAGTTTGTACTTTCCCACACTATAATCGGCTTTTGTTTCACGAAATGGTGGGTAGCTTTTTCTTTTTGTATGTATGCGGGATTCTGCTGGTACGAGAGGCCTTCCTCTTTCTGTTTTTAAAAAAAGTTTTACTGCCATATTGGCATTCCATTCCCTATTGCCATTCTCACTGTTACCTGTTGTAGGTTTCTGGTATACTTTGACTCTCAGAGTACCTCCAGTCTCCTCACACATGCACGACTTGTGGATTATCTCAGCTTGAGTTTTCCCACATGTGCGTGTGTGTCTAGCATTCTGCCATGAGTCAGACAGAAGTCACAAAAAGGCCTTCAACTCACCAAAGGTAAATATCTGTATCTATTAGGACATTTTCTACATAGACCTCAGTTGTTGAGATGTATACTTAGCAAATTATTTTTAAATTGAAGCAGCACAATAAATACTTAATATAAAATACCCCTTGGATTTTGCTTCCCATGTAAATCTATTGTATTATTACACTTGTTATAATTTTAACTATTAAATCATAAAGGTCCAATTGTTTCACAAAGCCAGTTTGGGATGGGCTGCATTCCAGTTTTGCTGTATATAGTTTGAGTTATATATAAATCGCCCCTTCTGGCTGCTCCTGCCCCCATCTTAGTATTTTGCAAGATTTAATTAGTTGTATACCTGGTGCCCCTCACTTGCTTCAGAAGTAGTTGTTATGTGATGGCAAAATAGACCTCATTGAAGGAGAGGAAAAGACCTGCATCTGATTGGGCCCAGATTTTTTTCAGCTGTGCCATTCATGGTACTCTTTGCCTATGCATCTCCTTTTTGGAATTTTTTTTCTTTGTGGTCTTACTGTGTTTTTTTTTTTTTTTTTTTTTTTTTTTTTAAGAATTTACATAGGGAAGAGGCTTGTGACCAGTACCAATCTTGAGTACAGATTTTTCTTTCTGTGCACAGTAAATAAATGTCTGCTCTGAAATGTCACTTACCTACTCACACTTTCTTAGGGAAAAAAATCAAATGTCAGTCCTAGCAGATGTTGCATGTAAATGGATAGTAAGTAATGACTACAACTCAGATGATTAAGAATTTTGTAACAGAAAGCTCTGCTATGATTTAATTTTTTATATGCAATTATGATAATTAGTATTGTAAGAGTATAAACCTTTGCTTTTTAAAGCTTATTTTTACTATTTCTTTATCACTGTTTATCCTACCAACATTGGTTTCATAATGTAAATAATATACATTGAACAAATAAATGTCAAATTTTTATTACCATAGTTCATGTTAATAGTGGGGCTTTCAGGTATTTAGAGATCATTTTGGTTAACATTCAATGCAAAAGTACTAGATGGTGTATAACTCTAGAGTTGAATTTTAAGGGATTCCTTAATATGTATACTATCTTTTTATCTGAAGTAATAAATAAACTATGATCTTGAAAGTGCCTGAATCAGAGCAAGCACGTCATTTGTATTTTTGTGTTCTCACATTTTTGTTTAAATAAAGTTTTACTTGGTATAACATTATGTATTTTAATGCAGTAGTAGCAAACCTTTCTTTAAAGGGCCAGAGAGTAGATAAATTTTATTTGTGATATGTGTGAGCCATGTATGATGTCTTGTTGCACCTACTTAGCTGCACTGAATGAAAGCTGTCATAGACACTAGGATGTGTTCCAATAGGCTTGTTTACAAAAACAACTGGCCGTGAGCTGTGGTTTGCCAGCCTTGGTTTTAATGCATGGAAAAAGATATTCTGTCCTTTAAAATAATTGCCTTTACCTCCAGAAGTGACACTACTAGTGGCAAGTAAGTATAGAAACTATTAAAGTTTCTTTTTATAAAATAGATACTGGAAAGTTGTTAGCAATATACTGGAATTTCTTACCAGGTGAAAATTTATTGCTTTTCATTAAAATGATTTTAGAATTGAGATGATAGATGTTTATAAGGCAGTTTTCACTTCATCAGCACCATCAATATTCCCACGCATTGGGGGGGGGGGGGGCAGGGCCTCACCTGGACTTCTGTCAGTGTTTGTTTCAGAGCAGAGCACACAGTGAGCTCCACCTGTGTGTGACCCTAACTTCAGTACCTTTCTCTATCCAGAAGAGGGAAAACGAGTGGCTGCTGGTGAGAGTTATCTAGAACTTTTTTTCTTTCTTTCTTTTTTTTTTTGGAGTTGATACTATTTATTTTTTATTGTTAAGCTGTGTACATTAGTGCACTCAAGGGGTACAATGTGCTGGTTTCATATACAATCTGAAATATTATCAAACTGTTCACCGTAGCCTTCATGGCATTTTCTTAGTTATTGTTTATAGACATTTGTATTCTGCATTTAGTAAGTTTGTAGAATGTTTTTCTTATAGTTGTCTTTAATGAAGGAATGATGTGAATCCATGGAAGTAATTATTCTTTGTGGTAGTAGGAGCAGTATTTTCACAGGTTTATGCCACTTTGCTTAAAAGCCTTCAGATACAAGAGTCAGGCAGTGAATGTGTTTATATTATAATAAAACCGAAATAGGTAACTGTTGTACAAAGAACTAATACTTGTTTCTTTTTTGGCTTTTTGTATGTTGTTTAATTGAAGGGTGATCCTTAAAGTAACCTGATCTAGCAGTTTACTAAGTGCATGTTGCCCTGTACCTAGTTAAGTATTTTATATCTCATTTGACCTCCCCAGATTTTAAGTACTATCTTCATTTAGTGATGTGCAGTCTCACATTAGTGTGAGCAGCAGTGGTGGCACTCAGCTCAGTCACCCTTTATCTGGAAACTCTGGGCTGCTTCTCTTTGGACAGAGCAATAGGCAAGTAGGTGGTTCCTTCCTTTATTCTAATATCTTGATATAGTTTATGTAAATTATCTTTTGGGGGATGAAAAAGTTGACCAGATTCCATATGTTCTCAGAAGAAGGCAGCATTGTCAAATTTATCAGTGGCCAAGAAAGCCTATGGCCTGCTGATTCAGGATTGGCTGGTGATGTCTGACTTAAGCCTTCCCATGGTTTGTGAACTGACAGGTACAACCCTTCTTGTAAGTACAGTGAACTTTGAATTTGATCGTCTCCTGAAAGAAAGAGAAAGAGGCTGGTGTCTGGTTCAGTGGCAGCATAGGGAAGCGATAAGTAATGACTTTGCTGGTGACAAAGGTCCATGATTGCCAAGCTTGGTCACTCTTGCCCCAGCAGCCCAGAAAGTTTACATAAGGTATTTACTTTATGAAGTTTGTTTTCCAGCTATGACCTCTCCATCTTGTATTAATTAACTATATATTGTCAGATAATACTGCTGTATTTCATTTGTGTCCAAATTAAGATGACTGGCAAACTGAGATTGTTTCCAATTCATGACAGCCCATTCGGGTCCCAGGATGATATACTCAGCTCTTGTAATTCTGTGCAAATGTCCTGTGTTCTTTAATAGCACCAGTAAAGTGATATTAATGTTTATAACCTTGGAGGCCATCCTTGAGAAGGGGTATGGATGGGTAACACAGTTTAATTAAATAGATAATCTGAATCTAATGTTACCATTATATAGTAGTTTATTCCTAGTAGAACAGTGGTGTAATGTGATTCCCTCTAGCAGCATTATACACTGATGTGCTTTTTAGTTTTTGCACTTGTAACGACCCTTCTGGATAAGTATATATCATTTTTACCTTTTTTTTTTTTTTTTTTTTAAAGACAGAGTCTCAACTATGTTGTCCTTGGTATCACAGCAGCCTCAAACTAAATAGTACTCCATGTTGTACACATATCATAGTTTGTTAATCCATTCATGGACTGAAGGGCACTTGAGTTGTTTCCACCTCCTGGCGATTATGAATTGAGCTGCAGTAAATATGCTAGTGCAAATGTCTTGTGATAAAATTATTATTTTTTTTCTTCTGGGTAGATACCTAGTAATGGGATTTCAGGATCAAATGGAAAATCTGTTTTTAGCTCTTTGAAGATTTTTCATACTTCTTTCCGAAGAGGCTGTATTAGTTTGCAATTCCACCGGCAATATGAGAGTGTTCTGCCTCTCCATATCCAGCTCCATATCTGCAGCTTGGGGATTTTGTGATGTGGGCTATTCTCTGGGGTTAGGTGGCATCTCAGAGTGGTTTTGATCTGCATTTCTCTGATGATTAGGTACAATGAGCATTTTTTTCATGTGTAGGTCATTTGTCCGTATGCTTGGACTGACACGCCAGACTTTATGGGAGATGTGTGGATCCTCCAAACAGATTCCTGAGGCCACTAAGGGATCAGAGTTAGTCACGCTGGGACCCTGGTGGCTGTTCCTCACCTCAGGCTCTTGCACAGTGATGGCATCCTGGCTGCCCGCCTCTTGCAGTTTGCCCGCCAAGCAGTTTCCAGGACCAAACCCACCCACCTGGCGCTGGTCAGGGCTGCTCAAGTTCCCTTGTTTGGACTCAGACCAGCCCAACACAGGTGCAGCGAGCTTCCAAGTCCAAAAAACTGTAGAATAAGTTCCCAGTCTCCAGCCCTTTGCCAAAGGGCCAGTTACTGTGGGCACAGCACAGAACAGTGGGATCTCAGCTCCTGCTCTATGCTTCCCACCCTCCATTCCCTAGTCTGCCACCATGGGGGGCTGTTGCTGTGGGGGAGACTCTGCACATTTGATCCCTCAGGGATTCCACATGTCAGCTTTGTCTGTGGGTTGCCCAGCTCCCTCACACCTGCTTTCTATGTAGATTTTCCATTGTTTTCCTGACCTGGTGTCCCTTGCTGTCTCCCTGTGCTCGCACAATGGTGTTGCTGGGTCAGACAATCTAGTAAGAGGTAGCTGGAGTCCCCTTGCCCTATCTTAGGAAGAGTGGCTGGTGAGAAGTCTCTAGTCCACGATCTTGAAGTTGACCTTACTGTACTTCTATAAACAGAAACTTTTCAGTATCTTTCTCTTAGTATTGTTCATAGAGGAGAGGTAGGATACATTCTTCCAGTTTATTTCCCAATTTTTAAAGTAGAGTTGGTTCCCTGGCACCCTCCAAAGGTTACTGATTAGATTTTTGAAAGTATTATGAACTTATGGAAATATTTATTTATTTTTAATTGGCAAATGTATATTTATGAGATACAATGTAACATTTAATCTATGTATTCATTGTAGATTCAGTCAAGCTAATTAACATTTATCACTTATTTTTTTGTGGTTAGAAAATTAAAATTATTCTTTCAGCAATTTTGAAACATTTTTATTAACCCTGATCACCATGTAATGCAATTGTGGGTATTTACTATGTTTTTTCTTTTTTTTGGGGGGGGGGACGACAGAGTCCCACTTTATTGCCCTCAGTAGAGTGCTGTGGTGTCACAGCTCACTACAAACCTCCAACTCCTGGGCTTAAACTATTCTCTTGCCTCAACCTCCCGAGTAGATGGGACTACAGGTGCCCGCCACAACGCCTGGCTATTTTTTGTTGCAGTTTGGCTGCCAGGTTTGAACCTACCACCCTCGATATATGGGGCTGGTGCCCTACTGACCGAGCTACAGGTGCCACCCTTACTATGTCTGAGACTTGTACCCTTTGACCAAGTTCTTCTTTTCTCGTCCTTCTTGCTCCCCTCAGCCTCTGACACCTATTTTTCTATTGTTTATATGAGATTGACTTTTTAGACACTATTTACAAATGAGGTCCTATAATATTTATCTTTTATGCTCAAATTATTTCACTTAGCATGATAGAACAAACATTGTTTTGATCTGTTCCAGGTACTATCCTTATTAATGCTCAAAACGTGCTGTCTTTGGCCAGTAGAACCCTCTTCCATGATCCTCAGTCCTTTAGACACGATTTGTCTTTGATAACCTCCTGGTATGGTAAGATATTTCAGGTTTGTTTTGTAATTTTCCATATCTGGAATCATTTGCTTTTCCAAAAAGCCACGGTTTCTTTTAGCATAAAATGGTATTTCAAGACTGTAATTCGGGCTTTCAAAATACTTAGACTGCCTTGATCATTACTTCGAGGGGGAATTGTGTATTTGTGTGGTGTATATGTGTATAAACAAAGTACCTCATGGAGTTTTGGTTTGGGAAGATAAAAAATTCTGGTGATAAGTGGTGGTGATGGTTATTTTATTTTTTTTAACGTTTTTTAATTTTTAATTTCAATTTCAACTTGCTTGTACATTCCTCTTTGTTTGAAGTACCCTTTTTTGTTCATTTTCTTCTTCCTCTGGCGATGCTCGGTTCTTTTTTTGATGTTAGTAGAGACGCGGTCTTACTCTGGCTCACTGCTGGTCATACTGGTCTCAAACTTATGAGCTCAGGCAATCCACCCGCCTCGGCTTCCCATAGCGCTGGGACTACAGGCGTGAGCCACCACACCCGGCTGGTGGTGATGGTTATTTAATATTAGTATGCTTAATGTCACTGAACTTTATACTTAAAATGGTTAAAATGGCAAATTTTTTGTATATTTTATCATAATAGATGAGGAGAAAAATAGTCTATTGAATTTTCCTTGATATTTCAGATTCATATTTAGAATTGATAGGGTTTTTGTCTTCTGGCTTAAAGTTATATTTTCACTTTTTTTTTTTTTTTTTTTTTTTTTTTTGTAGAGTCGCACTTTATTGCCCTCAGTAGGTGTAGTGGTGTCACAGCTCACAGCAACCTCCAACTCCTGGGCTTAGGTGATTTTCTTGCCTCAGCCTCCTGAGTAGCTGGGATTATAGGCACCCTCCACAACACCTGGCTACTATTTTTTTTTTTTTTTTTTTCTGGCTATTTTTTTGTTTGCAGTTTGGCCAGGGCCAGATTTGAACCTGCTGCCCTTAGTATATGGGGCTGGCACCCTACCCACTGAGCCACAGGTACTGCCCTTTAATAGTTTTTCAACTGAGGTTTATATATTTATATGTACCCAACTTTGTCATGTGCAAATCATGATACTTTTACTACTTACCTCTTTTTAAAATTTTACTTGATTGCATTGGCTTATACCTCCAGAACATTGTTATTCAATGTTAATAATAGTGGGTAATGTGCAAATGTGTGTATTCTTGACTTTTAATGGGAGTGCTTCTGGAGTTTCTCCATTAGAGCACAATGCAGGCTTTATAGAAGGTGTTGATATCTTTCACAATAATTATTTTTCTCTTTTGTCCTGTTAATATAATGAAGTATATTTATAGAGTTCTTAATTTTTCTTTGTTTTTTATGAGACAGAGTCTATGTTGCCCTCAGTAGAGTGCTGTGGTGTCACAGCTCACAGCAACCTCAAAATTGTGGGCTTAAGTGATTCTCTTGCCTCAGCCTCCCAAGTAGCTGGGAAGAGTAGGCTCCTGCCACAATGCCCGGCCAATTTTTTGGTTGTAGTTGTCGTTGTTTGACAGGCCTGGGCTGGATTCTAATCTGCCAGCTCTGGTGTATGTGGCTGGTGCCTTAGCCACTTGAGCTGCAGGTGCCATCATATTTTGCTGTTGTTGTTGTTGTTGTAGTTGTCATTGTTTGGCAGGCCTGGGCTGGGTTTGAACCTGCCAGCCCCAGTTTGTATGTGGCTGATGCCCTAGCCACTGAGCTATAGGCACCGAGCCAGATTTCTTAATTTCAAACTGTTCATATATTCTTAGAATTAACATCAGTTGTTTACAGTGTTTTCTTTAATGTGCTGAATTCTGTTTGTTTTCGTTTAATCAGTTCAGTTCATCCCTTAAGAAAAGGAAATTGGGTCATGAAGCTGATTGTAATCTTTACTTAGCTGTTTGGGGGATCAGGAGGAGGGTTTGTGGAGTGATGGTGGCTGTGGCCTCATGGGCCAGGGTGAGCTGTCACAGTTAATCTGTCACTGAATCAGTTAATTTCAGCATCCTGTCTGGTGGGGGCTCTCAGATCAAACTATTCCTTGCCTGTTAATCCTCTCACCTGCGTAGACTGACCACCAGGTGCCTGGGAAAATGAAAATGATCCCCCCACCTTTCAAATTCAACTTTGTCACCATTCTGAGGCATGAAGATGACTCCAGTTCAAGTGCATCCTGCTTCTTAAAGGGCTCACCTCCTTAATGACTTCTATGGCATCCTTAAACGTTTTATGCACCTGTGCTTTTGAGGGGACTATATCCCATTATTCTTCTTCACTTCGGTCTTAGGCTTTATTGTACATGGAATGTAGTTTTCCAGATTATAGACTGGGTTTGTGACTATTTTTCTGTTGAGAGTTTCCCGGAAGAGCATTAAGGAAGCAAGCACTCTTTCCTAGGAAAAAGCTCTACACAAGTAGAGGCAGGCTAATCCAATCAGAATCTTTCTTTGGGGCTGTATAGTGAAAATCAGGCAGGCAGCAGTGTGTATGTCAATACAGATTGTGAAACAGTGTTGGGCCAGTCATGGTTGGAAACCATGAAGTTACAGTGGTATCATTCTGCATGGTTGTGGGATTTTTCTCTGGGGATAGGGGCAAAAGAAAAGATGCTAGCTAGTTGTAAGGATCCAGACTTGGCTGATAAGATGGGGAAAAGGATCAAACCTCTGTAGGCTGGCCAGAGATTGCTGAGTTCTAATCCTGGGGTTTTGTTAGGAATAGAGAAAGGGAATGAAAGGATGGAATTCTGGTTTGGAGAAAATTGACAGTTGTTGAGGCATTGGAGAGCTTTTAGAAACTGAAGGCAGGGACCCTGTCTAGTGACCAGTGATGCTGGGCCAGGCTCAGCGCCTGGGGTCTGAGTGACTGGAACTTCTGGAACATCAACGATTCCATCCTCCCACTACCACTGGGCAGAAATTGAGGTATTGATCTTAAATCCAAGATGGCAGCTGAGTAACAGCCTCCCTATGACAGGGCACGGTGAGTCTGGGGAGATAAGACTCCAGGCATCTATGGCTGGTGGGATCTGCCTATAATCATCCCTTTTAGGATACAGGGAGTCAGCAAGGGACTTCTGGACCCCAAGAGGAGGACAAAAACAGTGGAAAACTGGCAAGTGGTTGCATGTGTTTGATTGACCTAATTCCGCCGGCAGCCATAAGTACAAGCAGCAGTGAGACTGCAAACTGGAAAGGCCTTACCTGTGAACTGTTTCGGTGTTTTTGGACTTGGCACTCAGTTGAACTGCCTTTGGGGAGAGCTTGAGCAGGAGTGCGGAGAACTTTGGG
>CAUYPK010021593.1:0-29629 GCA_963574355.1 Loris lydekkerianus
AATCAACATTCATAAATCGGTAGCTTTTATATATACCAATAATAGTCAAGCTGAATAAACAGTTAAGGACTCTATTCCGTTCATAGTAGAGCTGTTTTTTTAATTTTGTTTCCAAGTTGTTGATTGTAGAAATATAATTGATTTTGTACATTGACCTATATCCTATAAATTTGCTGACCTTGTTTATTAGTTCTAACAGTTTTATGGTAGATTCTTTAGGATTTTCTTATATACAAGGTTATGTTGTCTGTAAACATATATATAGTTTTACTTTTTCCTGTCCGATCTGGATACATGTTATTTCTTTTTCCTGTCCAATTATGCTGGCTAGAATTTCCAATACAATGTTGAAGATAAGTGGTAAGAAAACAGACAACCTTGTCTAGTTCCTAATCTTAGAGGGAAAGTGCCTTAACTTTCACCATTTAGTATTAATTGTGGATTTTTCAGAGATGCCCTTTATTAGGTTGAGGAATTAACCCTTTTATTCAAAGTTTGTTGAGTGTTTTCATTATAGGTGGAGGCAGATTTGTTATATGCTTTTTCTATGTCTATTGAGATGCTCCTGTGGTTTTTGTTTTTCATTCTGTTGATACAATGTACTGCATTAATTGATTTTTGTGTGTTATGTCAACCTTGCATTATTGGGATAAATTTCACTTGGTTGCGGTGTATGATTCTTTCTATATTAATTGGATTCAATTTGATAGTATTTTGTTGAGGATTTTAGTGTCCATATTTATTAGGGACACTAATTTATTGGTCTACAGTTTTCTTGTAATGTCTTTGTCTGGTTTTGGTATGAGGGTAATATTGGCTTCATAAGTATTCCCTCCTCTTTGTCTGTTCCCTGACTTTACCTAGCATTTAAACTTCTTTTATTGCTGACTGATTGCTTTCTTGTTTACAACATTTTCCAGGGGTATAAATTGCTCCACAGATTAACCCAATCAAATTCAGGCTCCTTTGAAGGGCAAGTTCCCTCAGTGTTTGAGGTTTGTTCTGACTCCAAGCAACCTCCTTTTACCTATCTCTGAGATTTCTCTGATTAACTTGGACAAACTAGCTGTTCTGCAGTTAAGCCTATTTGTCCAATGAATCTACCAATCTCCCAATTACCTTTTATCACAACCTCCACTGTTTCTGAGGATACCCTTAGACATAAGAATTTCTACACTCTGCTGGAAATGAAGTCTGTTCTTTGAGAAAAAGATTTAGGAGCTATCTCTTTTTCTTGCTTTCCTCTTACTTCAGGCAAAATCTCTGAGCCAGTGCTCTAGAGTTGAGAGTGATGCCAGTGGAACACTTCTTCCTGAGTATCCCAGGCTTAGGAGCTGAATGCTTGCTAAGGAGAGAGAGGATTGTCAGCTCAGGTGTTCCTGAGTTGCCATCAGGGCCCTATTATTCTCAGTGGCACTGCACCTAAAGTAGAGCCTCTATCTGGAGGAGAAGCTGGGCAGAAGGGATTTCCTACTTGTCATCTGAGATTGCCAAGAATTTAGCCTCAGCAACACACAGCTGGGGACAGAAGGTGACATGCTGGTATCCTGCCCTTCTTGGGAAGATAGCCCATGTACTGGGACATGGGGGCTGTATGTTCTTGGTTGTATTAGCCTGGGCTGGAGGTTCCATCCAGTGAGGAGGCAAGAAGGTAGTAGATCTGTTTATTTTATTGTATTATTTATTTTTTTGAGATAAGATCTAGCTTTGTCAGCTGGGCTAGAGTGCATTGGCATGATCATAGCTCACTGCAACATCAAACTTCGGCACTCAAGTAATCCTCCCACCTTGGCCTCCTGAGTAGCTGGGACTACAGGTGTGTGTCACCACATCTGGCTAATATTTAATATTTTGTAGAGATGAGGTCTCACTATGTTGTCCAGGCTAGTCTTGAATTCCTGGCCTTGAGCAATCCTCCCACCTCCCAAAATGCTAAAATTATAGCCATGAGCTACCACATCTAGCCTGGATGTTAGTTTAAATACCACGACTCTTACTGTTCCTACTAAATGTTAGCAGATTTTCTTCACTAAATGTTCCTTAATTTGTTGTATGTCCTTGGAACTATTTCTAGAGACTTTAAACGGCTTTGTTTGTTTTAAATTTTTAATTTCTTTAATGAGGTCTGTGGAGCTTTACTGTATGGCAATTATTAACATTTGAGGGCAGCTAATTCCTATCCTTTCCACACAGAATGTTTTAAGATTGTAAGTTAATTTTAATACTAACTTGATTATTTTGTAATTGCGAAGATAAAGTTGTTACAAAGGTATTTTATGGGGCATTTCAAAAATAAAAGTCTCATTAAAACTTATTCTATCCATCGTCATATATTATTGAATATTATCTTTAGTTTTATTTATATATTTATATATATCTTTAGGTGGAATTGATCTTGACTATGTTTTATAGGGACACATGGAAGGAGAGGTGTGGGGTTTGGCTACACATCCTTATCTGCCCATCTGTGCTACTGTAAGTGATGATAAAACCTTAAGAATATGGGATCTCTCTCCTAGTCACTGTATGTTGGCTGTCCGGAAGCTGAAAAAGGGTAAGAGGCTTTCAGACTTGAACATAGTTTATCACAATTTTCTAACCCTTACAAATAATAAGAAAACAATAAAAACCATGTTAAAAAAGACTTTAAATATTTTAAAATATTTATTAAATATCTACTTGCTCATGGTACTACATAAAGAAAATTAGTTGTGCCCAGTCTTTGCCTTGTAGGATCTCCTAAGATGATGCCTAAACTGAGCAAATTTCCAATGACATGTTGGAAGAAAGAGTATAGGAAGTAAACAGTGCTGTATTTTTCTTTGTGATTATGGCATATGCATAATTCAGAACTGGAAACTGAGAAGGCTTTAACTTAGAAAGGGGTAATGGAGTTGAAGGAAGGATATTTTAGGATGAAACACAACTGGATACATTAGTAGGAGGCAAATGAGGCTGGCAGTGTAGAGGGACAAGGAGTTCAATTGTTGCAGCGGTGCTATTATTATTAATCTAGGGTAGATGATTTATATAGGCAGCTTTGAATTTCTTAGTAAAGTGGCAGAGAATGTTATCTAATAGAGTGGGTATACTATAGGAGGACCTCTAGTTGAAAAAGTTGGGAATAACTATTCTAAGAAATGTGGCAGAATCAACAGATGAAGGAAAGGATTGTCTAGCCACAGGAAAAGCCAAGTTGACCATCATCTTCATAACACTTGAGAGAAGTAAGAAAATAGAAAGGAATACTTTATAAGCCATTCTCAATTAAAAAATTTAATGCAGTATATAACTCTTAATGCTAATGCTTCAGAGATCAGATTGTTTTTTAATTTGGAAACAAGGGTATTACATCATCACTATTGGTGATGGAGCTTAAAATTGACATAGAATGTGAAAGCCAGCATTGTAATGAGTACAATTAACATCACTTCAGAAATTCCAGTTTTGTCCAGGAGGTCCAGGTGCATGAGTTGTTTCTTGTACCTTTAGGGAAGATGTGGCTCTTTTGCTTGATTTTCTGCCCCCATTTTATTTTTGATAACTGGAATTTTTCTATTTATAGCTCAGCTGTGAATTTAAACGGTTGTTTATTATATTATTCTTTGTTTAAACTCAACTTTCCACTTGCTCTATGCCTGTACCAAACCAGCAGAATAAGGATTGAGTAAAATAGCCCCTGTGATGATTGTTCTAATTACTATTCTGTTTCTCTGCTTCCCTTTGTAGCAAAACTTCTCAAAATAGTTGAGGCTAACTTCTCTGTGTTCACTTGACAATTACTCCATAACTCACTCCAATTAGCTTTTTGTCTCTCTTTGTCCATTGAACCTGCTGCCAATTTCTCTGTCAGTTCTTGGTTCTCATCTCACCTCACAGCAGTTTTTGATATAAGTGATCATTCCTTCTTTTTTGAAACACTTTGTTCACTTGTCTCTGCAACCCATACATACCTGTTTTTTCTCTACTTCATTGGCTCCTTTTTTCTGTTTCCTTTGCTGGCTTTGCCTTTTCTTCCTGCTCTCTACATTTGGGAATGCTCCAGGGCTCTCCCTGGCTGCCGTTTTTCATATGTGTACTCACACTTTTGGAGATTAGATCAGTTACTGTCCAGTCAGAAGACAGAGACTACACTAGTCATTTGAACAAGAGAAATTTAATAGAATTGTTAACTGGTAAAAGGTAGTAACCTACTAAAAAGGCTTTAGATGTAGCCACTGTAGAAAGCAGTTACTAAGCCCTAGTTGCTGAGGGAGAGTGAACAAAGAAAGAATTTAAAGGAGATTCAGACCTGTTTGGAAAGGATGTGACTGCTATCAGAACACTCAGTGAATCTGGCTAAGAAGCTTTTCAGAGGGTGGAGGCCTCAGTAGAACAGTGAGAGTGGTCACTGGTTGAAGGAAAAGCTTGCCAGCAGGCACAGGCAAGTACTGAATGGTCAGGACCACTGCTTAGTAAAAAACTTAACTTAGGAAAGGATTATCGTGAGGACTGCTGTTGTCTTGGCAGAGAATCTTGCTAGAGACTGCAAATCACAGCTGAATCATTTGGGCCAATTCTGTGACTGTGGAGAAACTTGCTGGAGGATGGGGCTGTGGCTGCCTGCTGCCACTGTGGAGCAGGCTGCCAGACCCCTGCAAAAACAACGCACTGGAAGACAAATCACCTTCTGTTTGGTCTGTGTAGTGTCTTTCCAGCACCCTCTATTGGCAAAACTTATTATCAGTCAGCTGGCAAAAGAAAACTCTTGTAAGAGGCCCAAAAAATGGTAGATTTGGAACTGAGAGGTAATAAATACTAAACTGCACAATCTACCCCTTTGGCGGATCAGCTTCCACATGCATTTTAACTTTCTACATACATTTTAACTTTAGTACAACATCATAACTTAACCTTATGTTTCTACCCAAAGAGATGTAACTACCTTTGGTACAAATGCAATTCTCCCCCTTTCTCCAAAAAGTGAAGACATACAATCACAACAATTATTATATCTGTTATTGACTATTTACTTACTCTCAAATTAATTGACCATCTTCAATGGAACAGAAATAAAAACACACATCTGTAGTGCACTTACGTTTAATAAAGGTGCCAAAAATGTATAGTGGGGAAAGGATAATCTCTTAAATAAATGGTTGTGGGAAAGCTGGATAGCCATATGCAGAAGAATAAAACTAGACCCTTATCTCTAAGTCATATATAAAAATAAAATCAAAATGGATTAAAGATTTAAATCTAAGACATGAAGCTATCAAACTGCTAAAAGAAAACATTGGAGAAATGCTTCAGGACATTGGTCTGGGCAAGGACGTCTTGAATAATACCCCAAAGCACAAACAGCCAAGCAACATCGGACAGATGGGATCACATAAAGCTAAAAAGCTCCTACACGGGAAAGGAAACCATCAACAAAGTGAAGAGACAACCCACAGAATGGGAGAAAATATTTATAAACTTACCTATCTGATGAGGGATTAATAAGTAGAATACATAAAGAGCTCTAAAAATTTAATAGGAAAAATATCAAATAATTTGATTAAAAAATGGTCAAAGGACTTGAATGGACATTTTTCAAAAGAATATATGTATATGGCCAACAGATATATGAAAAAATGCTTAATATCATTAGTCATCTGAGAAATGTAAATCAAAACTACAATGAGATATCTTATCCCAGTTAAAAATGGCTTTTATCAAAAAGACAGGAAAGAATGAATGCTGGTGATGATGCAGAAAAAGGGGAACTCTTGTACACTGTTGGTGGGAAAGTAAGTTAGTGTACCCACTACTGTTATGAAGAACAGTATGGAGGTTCTTCAAAAAACTAAACATAGGGGCTGGGCACAGTGGCTCACACCTGTAATCCTAAAACTATGGGAAGCTAAAGCAGATGGATTGCCTGAGCTTAGGAGTTTGATACCAACCTAAGCAAGAGTGAGACCCCAGCTCTACTAAAAAAAAAAATAAATAATAATAATAATAGAAAAACTAGCAGGGCATTGTGGTGGGTGCCTGTAAGCCCAGCTACTCAGGAGGCTGAGGCAAGGGGATCACTGGAGCCTAAGAGTTTGAGGTTGCTGTGAGATTATGATGCCATGGCACTCTCCTGAGGTGGGCAAAGTAAGACTCTGTCTCAAAAAGAAAAATAAAAAAAGAAAGAAAGAAATTTAATGTTCATTCATTGAATTAATTCAAGCTCAGACATTCTTGAGACAGCACACACAGGCATGCAACAGTAATGAAGGCAACTTAGCAAGACACTGCCACATGTTGACATGAACACAGCTGTGAGACATTGATATACCAAGGTCATGAAAACATACCAAGGTGTTTGTACAGTGCTATTGAGTAGTACACAGTGGCAAGTCTGCAAACTTGTCACCCTTCATATAGGTATAGCTTTCTAGTTTAACTTAATACAGAGAGTGCCAAACAAACTTATACATATTTTATGAAAGAAAAGGACCATATTAAAATTAAATTATTTTAAAAAAATTATATTATTTATTATATACTGCTAAGAAAAGGAGTAGAAGTCACATTTCAGCACTTCTTGTAATAGCAGAAGTCAAACATGACTTGAGTATTAAAATTTTAATACAGTTTTTTCCTTTCTTAAAATTTATGTACATTTTTGTTATCCTCTTTATTTGCTTATTATCCTTTTTTAAATCTTTTCTTCCCTCCCCTTTCCTTTCTCCTTCCTTTCCCCTTCCCTTCCCTTCATTTCTTCTTTCCTTTCTTTCCTTCTTTCCTTCACTCCTTCCCTCTCTCCCTCCCTTCAGGGTATGACTATGTTGTCCAGGCTGGAATGCAGTGGCATGAACATAGTTCACTGCAGCCTGAAAATTCCTGGGTTCAGGTAACCCTTCTGCCTCAGCCTCCTGAGTATCTGAGAATAGAGATGTGTACCATTACATCTGGCTTTTTTTTTTTTTTTTTTAGCATTTTTAAACATTTTTATGAGGACGGCCTTATTTGTTAAATTACTGATTTGTTGGATAGAGGCTACAAAAGTAACATCCCCTTCCCATGCCCCCCCCCCCGAATTTTTCACATATGTCATTGGATTTTTATGTTAATAATCTTTCTTTTTCATAACTTAATTTCTTTTAAGGTAAATACCAGTACATGTTTTTGTTATATTAAGTAGCAAGTTTGTTTTAATTACCACTTAAAACTTCTACTACCAATTTCTATAAAAATTGTTATCTTGTCAGAGAAGATCAAACTCTCACTCTTCGCTGATGATATGATCTTATACCTGGAAAATCCCAGGGACTCAACTACAAAACTCTTAGAAGTAGTCAAGAAATACAGCAGCATCTCAGGATACAAAATCAATACGTACAAATCAGTAGCTTTTATATATGCCAACAATAATCAAGCTGAAAATGTAGTCAAGGACTCTATTCCTTTTACAGTAGTGCCAAAGAAGATGAAATATCTGGAAATTTACCTTCACAGGATGTGAAAGATCTCTATAAAGAGAACTATGAAACTCCAAGAAAAGAAATAGCTGAAGACATTAATAAATGGAAAAACATACCATGTTCATGGCTGGGAAGAATCAACATTGTTAAAATGTCCATACTACCCAAAGCAATCTACACATTTAATGCAATCCCTATTAAAGCACCATCATCATACTTTAAAGAGCTTGAAAAAATAATGCTTCATTTTATATGGAATCAGAAAAAAACTTAAATAGCCAATACATTACTTAGAAATAAAAACAAATCAGGAGGTATCACATTACCAGACTTCAGGCTATACTATAAATCTATAGTGATCAAAGCAGCATGGTACTGGCACAAAAACAGAGCGGTAGATTTATGGACCAGAATAGAGAACCAAGAGATGAACCCAGATGCTTATCATCATTTGATATTTGACAACCCTATCAAAAACATTCAGTGGGGGAAAGACTCCCTATTTAACAAATGGTGGTGGGTGAACTGAATGGCGACCTGGAGAAAACTGAAACTGGACCCCCACCTTTCATCATTAACAAAAATTGATTCTCACTGGATAAAAGATTTAAACTTAAGACATGAAACTATAAAAATACTAGAAGAGAGTGCAGGGAAAACACTTGAAGAAATTGGCCTGGGAGAATATTTTATGGAGGACTTCCCCTCCTCCCCCCGTACCCCACCACAGTAATGGAAGCAACACCCAAAATCCATTACTGCAATCTGATCAAACTAAAAAGGTTTTGCACAGCCAAGAGCACAGTAAATAAAGCAAACAGACAACCTTCAGAACGGGAGAAGATTTTTGTAGGTTATGCTTCCAACAAAGGTCTAGTAACAAGGATCTACAGAGAACTCAAACTAATCAATAAGCAAAGAATAAATAACCCCACTTCTATGTGGGCAAGAGACCTGAACAAAAACTTCTCTGATGAAGACAGATGCATAGCCTGCAAACACATGAAAAAATGCTCATCATCCTTAATCATCAGAGAAATGCAAATCAAAACCACTTTCAAATATTATCTAACTCCAGTAAGATTAGCCCACATCACAAAATCCCAAAACTACAGATGTTGGTGTGGATGCAGAGAGAAGGGAACACTTCTTCACTGCTAGTGGTAATGCAAGCTAATAAGACCTTTTTGGAAAGAAGTTTGGAAAACACTCAAGGTACTAAAAGTAGACGTACAGTTTGATCCTGCAATTTCTCTACTAGGTATATACCTAGATGATCAAAAATCATTCTACAACAAAGACATTTGCACCAGAATGTTTATTGTAGCCCAATTCATAATAGCCAAGACATGGAAATAGCCCAAGTGCCCTTTGACCCATGAATGTATTAATAAATTGTGGTACATCATGGAATACTATGTAGCCATAAAAAAAATAGAGACATCACATCTTTTATGTTTACCTGGATGGAGCTGGAACATATTCTTCTTAGTAAAGTATCTCAAGAATGGAAAAAAAAAGTATCCAGTGTACTCAATACTACTATGAAATCAATATATTATCACCTACCTATTCATATGAATGGCAAAACATAACTATAGTCCAGAAAATAGAAGGGAAGAGGAGAGAGAGGGGAGGGGAGGAGGAATATGGGAGGAGGGAGGCTATTTGGGGGGACCTCGTCTAATGTGCATGTTGCAATGGTATATTTCAAAACTCTTAAGAAAGGAGTATAATTATGATGGATGTGTTACTTAGTTCAATGTAAGCATTTCACATTGTATATAAAATCAGTACACTGAACCCCATAAATCTATCATTGTACACAGTTATGATTTAATAAAAACAAAAAAAATTTAATTAAAAAAGTAGTCAAATGGAAAAACATGTAGGTAACAACACGCTGCCAATGATATAACTGCTTTTAGTGAAGGCCAATTATTTTAGCTGTTATTATTAAGTAACACAATACATTAGACAAATCGTTGTGACAAATGACTGATGAGACCTGCTGATGAGGATACATCTTTACAAGTTATAAAGGCTCAGACTAAAAGAAAATGTTTCCACCTTGCCATACTTTTTACAAACCTCAGTTAGTTCCTCTTTGTTCTAAATATATTTTTCTTGTTGCAATTCACTTTGTTTCTTGACTGTTGGCAAATCCTTGAATATGTATAGTTCCCTACCCCCTGGCTCTAGTATGAATAATGTATCACTTCACTCATAGTAGGAAAAAGCACTAATCTACTGAATTCATAATATAAAATTCTCTATTATTGGAATTTTCTCTTTCCTCCCTATGCATACCCCAGCTTTCAGTATACATCTACAGTTGTTAAACTTTTAAACATGCAACAAACTGCTAACATGATCTAAAATTATTTTTTCAAGATAATTGAAAACTGTCACAGTATAGAAATGTCTAAGACAAGTATTTCAGTCCTCACTAAACATTTTCAAAGTTTACTCCATGGCTATAAAACAGTAAGATCAACATTTACCCAAAGGGGGTGATACATACTACTTTTGACCACTGAGATGATTTTAGTTAGGTGTTATGCAGACAAACATATTTTATTTTAATATAATGCAGACATACATACTAATTTTAAGGGGATTAAAATTTTACTCATTGTATTATAAACTAGACAGCAAATCCACACTTTTAGGGGACATAACTTAGTAGGAACACTTCACAAAAATTGTGAAAGTCACAGCTAAATGATAAATTTAGGTAACACTGGTTTAGATTAAAATGCTATGTATTGCCTCTGTATTTTGATCACTCTCATTGAGACAGCAAATATCCTTACCTGAGAAATCAACAGCACAAACACCATATTGGTGATAGCCCTTTAATATCGACAATGGTTTAATGGTCTCTGTATCCCATACGTGAATTGAGGGATCTCTACCTACCTAAAATAGAAAGAATTATAAAAGTCATTAAATATAATTAAATCATTTCTTTTCATAGCTATTAAAAGGAAATAAGAAGTTTTACAGGCTTTGATTTACTTGCTATAAAAAATATAAAGGACTGTATGTGCATATGACTAATTTTTTTCCTTACCTTTGTTAGAAAGCTAATGAGGCTAGTCTCAGGGTTTCTAGGAATATTCTAGAACTATGAGACTCTTTTCCCATGCTTCCATCAATAAAAATAAGTGCTATTTAAATCTTACCCTATACTTTATCAATAAAGATAATAAATGCTTGCCAAACACCTATTATTGTTAAGGTTTCTATGCTAGACACAATGAACACTAAAACATACAGGTAACTTCTGCAAACTCAATGGGAAAACAGAACATTTTCCATTAAATAAGAACAGATGGTTAACAGATGCTTAATTAGATAAAAAGGTTGTGGAGGGACACTTCATGGAAGAAAAGGTACTAAAGCTGGGCTTTCAGAAAGTGTAAGACTTAGATATAAAAAGAAGAAAGCTAGCACATTCTAGACTAGGATACTCATATAAACAAATATTCAGGGGGTTTAAAGCATCAAGCATGTAAACAAGACCCTGAAAAGACAATTTTACTGTTGTAGCACTCTGTCCTTTATCTTTTAACTTGGTTTATGATGTTCAATATAGTAATTATATTCTTTTTTCTTTTTATTTATTTATTTATCTACATTAATTTATTATTATTTTTTTTTTTTGGCCGGGACTGGATTTGAACCCGCCAACTCAGGCATATGGGGCTGGAGCCCTAACTCCTTTGAGCCACAGGCACCACCCAGTACTATATATTCTTAATTTTTCCTCTAGACTCAAATAATCACTTCTTTCAAATATAGCATAAAGAGATCTTTATACATAAAGACAAATCCTGAAATAATCAATATAGCTGTCAATTACAGTAAATTTTGAGATTGATTTTATATAAAGACATAACGAAAACCAACACTACAACCTGCCAATATTTCACTAAGTTATCCAGAAGTTATTTAGCCAAACATTACCAGAGACTTTCACATTTTCTTTTCATAGAACTTCTACAGAATTTGATACTTCTGATGATTTTACAGTACTACTCTCCCCTGGTGCTCTGGTCTCCTTGACTTACTACGGAGTTTCCTTCACAACCGCATCACGTGTTAATTATAAACCTCCAAGATTCTATCTTTAACGTTATAGTCTTCTCATTCTACATTTTGCCCTATAATATCTCACTTTCACAGTTTCAATGATTAAACCAACAAATAACTCCCAAACCCTACTCTCTAATCATTCCTTTTCTTTTGAATACAAGACTTACAGTATCAATTATCTCCTGGACATCTCACCTGGAAATGATGTCGACAATGACTAACATTCACTGAGAACTGACTAATGTGCCAGAAACTGTTCTAAGCACCTTACGAAGGTTTACTAATGATTTCAACAACTTTATGAGACATGCACTAGTTGTATCCTTATTTTAAAAGATAAGGAAACAGGCATACAAAGATTAGGTAATTTGCCCACAGCTAATAAATGGAGCTTGGATTCAAACATCATATTCAGTGCTGGTTGAAGTACAGTCAGAATATTATTAAGGCACACTAAGGGCATCTCACACAGGGATGAAGGGGAGGAGGGAAAGGCTAGGAACGTTCTCAGATATGTTACTTAGCCTAAATCTTGAAAGGAGTAGGAATTAAAGTTGGAGGGTTGAATAAAAACCAAGTGGAAGAGTTTTCCAAGAGGAGGGAATTTAAGGACAACATTAATACAGAAGTAACAGAAAAAATATTAACTCATAGTTTTTCAGTAAGGGCTAAAATCAATCACATGAGCTCTCTGCTCTCTCTCTCCCTAGCCCCGTTTTCACAATATCTGAAAAGAACTTAAACAGAAAGGAAATATAAATCTTTCTCTTTTAAAACTACTTTTTTTTTTTTTTTTTAGACAGAGTCTGACTTTGTTGCCCTCAGTAGAGTGATGTGACATCACAGCTCACAGCAACCTCAAACTTTTGGGCTTAAGCGATTCTCTTGCCTCAGCCTCCCAAGTAGCTGGGACTACAGGAGCCTGCCACAAGACCCAGTTGTTTTTTTGTTGCAGTTGTCATTGTTGATTTAGCTGTCCCCGGTGGGTTCAAACCCAGCCTCTGGTGTGTGTGGCCAATACCCTACCAACTGAGCTCCATGCAAGGCCTAAAACAACTTTTGAGTTCTTTTCCTTGTAAGGTGGCTATAAAAAAACAAACAAAACTGCTTTTGGGAATGTGTTTTACAGCTTTGGGGAGTTTCTAAATGCACAGGAGGGGGTACAAGCTAAAGGTCTCAGTTTCTACTCAAAACTGTTACCTCAAGGTTAGAATTACTGACAGGATTACAATCACCTATGATAAGCCTGTCTCCAATGGCAAGACAGCAGCTTATCATTCAGCTGCTAAGAAGACAGAAGGGGAGGATACAACAGTTGCATTGTACTTGTTAATTTGATACAACATTTTCATAGTACCTGTTAATCCTAGCACTTTGGAAATACCTGTTAATTGGTTAAGAAGCCATAAATCTGAAAAAATTAAGAAAAGAAAAAAAAAAAAAAAAAAGCCAGAAATCTTCTTTAACTCTTTACAATTTCTAAATAAAAAGCTTAAGTATCAAACCCAAGTCCACAAGCTCACAATAATAGAAACTAAGTAAAAGATGTGAAACAACATTATACATGTTGGACAGATGATAAATAGCTCAGAAAGCAAGAGCATAGTTTACATGGAGGCATAGTAAGAGACAAAAAGAGAAGGTTGCAGATTTAGACTAAGCTAAATCCCTTGAATTGCATGCTAATGCACTAAGACAGCCCACAAGCTAATAATAAACATTAAAGAATTTTAAATCTTTTAGAAAGATTACTAGTGCATCAAGAAAATGGATATTGGCAAGGCCTAAAACTACTTTTGAGTAGCTCAGTGAGTAGGGCCCCAGCCGCACGTACAGAGGCTGGCGGGTTTGAACCTGGCTCAGGCCTGCTAAAACAATAACAACAGCAACCAAAAAATAGCTAGGTAGTGTGACGGGTGCCTGTAGTCCCAGCTACTTGGGAGGCTGAGGCAAGAGAATCGCTTAAGCCCAAGAGTTTGAGGTTGCTGTCAGCTGTGATGCCATAGCACTCTATCCAGGGTGACATAGTGAGACTCTGTCTCAAGAAGGGAAAGGAAAACGGAAAAAGGGAAAAGGGGGAAAAAGGGAAAGGGAAGGAAATAAAGAAAATGGATAGAAATGGACAGGGCAAAATAACTTAAGGTTATTTGGGCTACAATGGTTCAGAAATCACAAAGCACTAATTGCATTAGAGACAGAAAAATTAAAAAATAAAACAAAACTA
Organism: Loris lydekkerianus; assembly: GCA_963574355.1. NCBI lineage: Eukaryota > Metazoa > Chordata > Mammalia > Primates > Lorisidae > Loris > Loris lydekkerianus. Next base: position 13,762 of record CAUYPK010021593.1, read on the forward strand.
AAGCAAAGATTATTCAAGGTAGAGAATCAACATATATTTGGGTCAAAGAACAGGTGCAACTACAGGAAGGACTGATAGCTACAGGGCTAAAGAACAATAAGGTTGACTTCCAGGCTTAGGCAATCAAGTTAATATGGTACCATGTTCTAAGAAGAAAATATACAGGGATAAGCATGTTTGGAAGGGAAGATTAAATAATTATAGTACAATTTAGTCAAGATACTCAAGTTGAAATACATAAACAACTTGCCGAGGTAAGTTTCTTTCAGGTTCTTTTATCTCCATTTAAGATCATAGTTTCTGACAATGGGTCGTTCTTTGTACTCTGTTCTCCAAAACAAGACCAAACACTCTTTAGATTTATCATCTAAATTTCAAAACACTCATAAAATGCTTCAGAGGTACTTAGTATTTTAAATAATTTTAACACAATTAATTTATTTTAGAAGTCTAAAACTTTATAGAGATAGGACTGGGTTGATTGTAATATAACGAAGTTAAGAAATGAAAAACATCAGAAGTATAAGAGACAGCAAGAGCCTGTGACTTGGGAGAAAAACTTTGAATCTACAGTGCCTAAAACAGAAATGCTGTTGTGTTGTGTAAGCAAACCCAGAAGAATAGGAACTATATACCTTGACAGAGATGACTATCCTGTGGCATGCTGACCTTTTATTTAATCTGACCTTCATTCCCTAAAATCAAAGTGGTAGTAAATGGCCACTTTTTACACTGCCTTTATGTCAGTAGTACTAGAATAATGTTCACATTCCTTGCCATGATACTTGGGTACTAACCAAATATGCTTCAAGAAGAACCATTGATATAAACTCAAGGTAAATGCTGCCCTGAGCCCTCCCCCTACATTGTTAATTAGTTCCTACAGTAATGCCCACATGCACTCTAAAATATGAACAATGTAGGCTACTCACAATTTTAAAAAATAAGCTGTGTTTTTTTGTTTGTTTGTTTTTGCCCCACTTTTACACATGATATAATACACATAGAAAGCTTTCTCCAACTTCCTCTCTGCCAGGTAAACTATTCAGTTCAAATGTCTTCAGGTCTCCCTGATTCTACTGGGCACAATAAATCAGTACTTCATGGTCAGGCATGGAAGCTTATGCCTATAATCCTAGCACTTTGGAAGGCTGAGGTGGGAGAATTACTTGAGCTCAGGAGTTCAAAACCAGCCCGAGCAAGAGCAAGACCCTGTCTCCACTAAAAATAGAAAAATTAGCTTGGCACTGTGCCAGGCACCTGTAGTCCCAGCTACTCAGGATGTTAAGGATCCTTGAGGTTGAACCCAGGATCCTGAGGTTGCCATGACCTTGGTTGATGCCACAGCACTCTAGCCTGGGTAACAGAGTAAGACTCTGTCTCAAAAAAAAAAAAAAAAAAAAATCATTCAGACGGTGCCTCTGGCTCAAAGGAATAGGGTACTGGCCCCATATACAAGAGGTGGTGGGTTCAAACCAAAAAAAAAAAAAAATCATTCATTACATTGCTACCAGACTTTGTACATATCTCTACATTAAAAAATAACCCCCACCCCACCCCCACCCCCCAAAAAACAGGTGATTTTACCTCTCAGAAGATATCTGGCACTGTCTGGAGACTGTTTTTGGTTGTCACAACTCAGGTTATGGGTGTTACTGGCATATAGTGCACTAAACATCCTATAATACAAAGGTCAGCAGCCTCCCACAACAAAGAATTATCTGGTCCCAAACATCAACAGTGCTAAGGCTGAGAAGTCCTGACCTATACTTGGTACACTGTATCACAGTTTTTCTTGCATTTGTGTCTTTCCCCTCAGAATATGAATTTTCACCATGGCAAGAGCATAACTTATTTATCTTTATATTCCCATAAAATTTCCTGGTACATAAAATGTGCTTGATGAATATTTTTTTGAATGAAGGGAAGTTAGGAGGGAGAGAATGGGAGAGGACAAAATGGAAGAAAGAGCAAAGGAGGCACAAAGAAAGGGAGGAGAGAACAGAGAAAGAAAAAAGGAAAGAGTTTTCTCTCCTTTCAGGGAAGCTATATAGGATGACATAAGTATAGCCTAACTTTCAACTAAAACAAAATTCTAACCTGTCTGGCTTATTGTCACTCAGTCTCTCAAAGGAGCCTACCTGGCCTGTTGCCACGTAGTCTTTCAAGGGATGAATAGCCAAGCAGAGAATATCATCATCATGACCCAGGTAAAAACGCTGTGTGTTCTGTTGTCGATTATAAATGACACCCACTGCAGCCACATGGTACACAATTTCACCAATTTGAGTATAAAACAGATTACTTCGACAGTCATAACCTCTGTAACTAATATAGCAAACAAATCATATATAATTAATTTTGGCCTTTTACCTGATCAAGACAGAATATACAGAGAAGTAGGTAACTCTTAGGTCAGTCATTCATTTTCCAGTTTTACAGGATACTGAACAATTAAAGAAAATACCACTATCTCATATCCCATAAACTTTTATGAATTGCTTTGATTACATATAGCTAAATCTAAGCTATGATACTGAATGAAAAAAAGGGTACAGAAAGTATATTACTACTTGTATAAGTGTAATATTAAATTTATACTATAAAAAAGTTGCTTTTATAAGTATAAAGATATAGAAGAACATATATTTGTATATATATACATAAGTATTTCAGAAACTAAGTAATAGTTATTACCTATGGAGGGGGGAAATGATGGCTAAAGGGGCAGAAATGGGAGGAAGATTTTCAAACTATACCCTGTTATACACACTTTCAAACAATGAGCATATAATATACATTCTAAAAATAAGTTTAAACAAGTTAAAAATATACTTATCCAGGAAAAAGCAGTCAAATCTTAAAATGATGAACATAATTCTATTTATAGAAACCTTTCTCTGTGCTCCAAAGAAACCCTATTCATTAAATACAACTGCATAGAAATACTGTCTATTTTACCAATAGAGAAAAAATACTTTTACTAAATAATTTTTTTCAACTTCTTGAAAAGCATTATTAGTTAGGTAAGCAAATGAGTGCTGGATGAGGGGTAAATAGTGGAATTAGAAACTCTGTTGTTTCCAAGCTGAAATGTGAGAACCATATTGCCTGATGTTGTAAGAGAATCCAGAAACTATATTTTATTGAAATTATAAATAAGAAGGGCAGGCAAACCACAGAGGCTCATGCCTGCAATTCTAGCACTTTTGGAGACTGAGATGGGAGGATCACTTGAGGCCAGAAGTTCAAGACCAGCCTGAGCAAAACACAAAAAAATTAGCTGGGCATAGTAGGGCACACCTGTACTCCCAGCTCTTTAGAAGGCTGAGGTAGGAGGATTCCCTGAACTCAGGAATTTGAGGCTATAGTGAACTATGATCATGCCACTGCACTGCAGCTTGGGTGACAGAGTAAGACTCTGTCTTAAAAATTTTTTAATAAATAAATATTATAAAATAAAATTAAAATCAAAATGGTCAGACTAAAAGTCACAGTATCATTCCACATTAGACATATTTAAGGGAGATAATAAGTCTGAAATTTTACTTATCTTGTTTAAAGACACTCATTTCTATAAATACAAAACTTTCATAAAACATTTTGTTTTATTTAACAAACACTTTCTATAGTGCTTATGATGTGCCACACAATGTAGTAAGTCCCCACTAGCATTGCCTTATTTATTTCCTCATCAAAATCTTATGACATAGGTCCTATTATCTCCATTTGGTTGTTGTTGTTAGAGATAGAGTCTCACTTTATCACCCTCAGTAGAGTGCTGTGGCATCACAGCCCACAGCAACCTCCAACTCCTGGGTTTAGGCAATTCTCTTGCCTCAGCCTCCCAAATATTAATAGCTGGGACTAAAAGCGCCCACCACAACGCCCAGCTATTTTTTTTTTTTTTTTGGTTGCAGTTTGGCCAGGAGAAGAGCCAGGCCGGGTCTGAACTGCCACCCTCCGTATATAGGCCTGGCACCCTACCCATTGAGCCATAGGTGCTGCCCATATTTACATTTTACAGGTAGAAGAACTGAACACAGACAAGTCATGTAACTTATTCAAAGTCACACAACTTATAGGTGTGAACCAAAATTCAAAACCACATAAATGAAAAGTAGTTGTTTTATACCCATGAACAAAATGTAATCGAATACTATTTCCTGGAGCCCGCTCTCTTCTTTTAGATGTAGCACTCTTTTGTTTCTCTTTGCATTGTTCTTTAAGCTGAGGTAGATCTTCTTTGTAAACCTTAAAAAAAAGTATATAAGCAGGAATGTTCTTAGAACATATATAAAGGTATTTATGTATTCTTAACATAACTTTCAGACATTGATCTGCTGTTGGTCAGCTTTAACAACTGTCTTAAATGAGAAGATATTTTATGAAATTCACATTTCTATGTATCACACTAAAAAGTACCTATTTAGCATTACAGGAAATCTTTACATTTCATAAGAGAATATTTTTAAGGGAACAAATTTGAGTGTACTATGACAAAAGTCTATAGGCAAATAAAGTAGACATACTTTAGTTAAAGCACTTAACACAGGAGAACATTTCACACAACTGTGCTTTAACATTTAAAGGAGGAAAACGGAAATAATCATACATTGCTTGGGAAAGTAAAGCCACAAAAGATAACCACAGATGACTAACATGAAGCCAGATAAAGAAAAAACTGGACTTTCCTGGGAAAAATCATGTGGTAATAGAAAATTACCTGCCGACGGTAGGTGAGCTGTGTCTCTTGTTCAATTTCTGAATCCAGCTCTGGAACATCAGACAAATCTGAATCTGACTCATCACTATTGGAGTCAGCCAGACTTTCTGTAATTTTTAAAAATGAAATGTTACTTCTTTAAAGAAGATTCTTTTTCAAAATAACACTTATAAAATTAATGATTGAGAGATGTAAGTTGACACGTGGACAAGTCATAAAACAATCAAATGAAATTAGCTATTTAAATGATGCAGGTGTCAATAAACTTTTGCTACAGATTACCTTCCTTCCTCTCCACTCACAGCAAACTCAGTATTTCCTTTAATACTGAGGGATTCCTTTAAATCCCTTCACTGATTCCCCACTGACTGCTATATCACATTTAAATGTTTGTGCAATATTAGTGAACATAACCTATAACAAACATGACAATAGCTTAAAAATACTACACACAACAGGTGAGTTGACAATAAGGAATTTTTCTTTCCCAAAAAAAGTATACATGCAATCTAGTCAGTCATCTCCCAGAGGACACTAAATGCTCGGGGTTTTTTTTTTGTTTTTTTGTTTTTGCTAATATACCGTATATACTCGAGTATAAGCTGAGTTTTTTCCGGCACAAAATTTGTGCTGAAAAACCCAAACTCGGCACAAATTTTGTGCTGAAAAAAGTCAGCTTATACTCGAGTATATACGGTAACTGTTCCTTCATCAGTCATTTGATAGATTAAAATGCAACCATACACTATTCTACACTCTGTGACATCTGACTTTAAACATATAGACATATTTTTTTTCAGTCAGGGTCTCACTTTGTGGCCCTTGGTAGAGTACTGTGGTGTCATAGCTCACACCAACCTCAAACTCTTGGACTCAAGTGATCCTTCTGCCTCAGCCTTGCTGGTAGCTGGGACTACAGACGCCCTCCCACAATGCCTGGCTATTTTTAGAGATGGGGACTCAAACTCCTGAGCTCAGGCAATCATCCCGCCTTGGCCTACCAGAGTGATAGGATTACAAGAGTGACCCACTGTACTGGGTCTAGACAGACTATTTTAATTTAAAATTTCCTCTAATAACAAACCATACTGCTTACTTATAAGACTAGAATATACTTCAATATAAATTATTTTGGGATTATTGGAGAGGTAACAGGGATATTGTTTAGGTAGTGTATATTACTCACCTTGGGGTGCTATGTGAAGAGCATCTTTTAGTTTTCTTTCAGGAATAAACTTCCACTGAAAGACAGAGTGATCTGCTCCACCAATAGAAATAACCCATTGATAATCATGGGACCATCTGACATTAGTTACATGAGCTGAATGGCCAATATATTTTCTAAACTTGGCCCCTATAACAAAAATATATCTTTAAACTGATAAATGCCAACACACAAAAAATACCATTTCAAATAACAATTTCTATACAGGAATCATTGTGTTGTTCTTCTATTATATTAATTATGATCAAATGGGGGAAATGCTGATACAAAGTTAACTAAATAAACAAATGAATAAATCTAAGTCAAGGAATGCAAACTATTTCCTCTACTGATTTACAATATAATTTGGTAGGAACCAAAAGGGCTATGAGACATTATCTTACTGCTTTGAAAAAAGCCTAAGGATCAAGTGTTTTCTTTCTTTTTCTCTCTTCTTTCTTTCCCTTTCTCAAAGTCTCTCTTTATTGTCCTAGCTAAAGTATAGTGGCATCAAACTGCAACCTCAAACTCTTTATTGTCCTAGCTAAAGTATAGTGGCATCATTGTAGCAAACTGCAACCTCAAACTCCTGGACTCAAGAGATCCTCCTGCTTCCGCTTCCTGAGTAATTGGGACTACAGGCACATGCCACCATGCCTAATGTTTCTATGTTTTGTAGAGACAGGGTTTTGCTGTTGCTTAGGCTGGTCTCAACTCCTGGCCTGTCCTCCTGCCTTGGACTTCCAAAGTGCTAGAATTACAGGCATGAGTCACTGTGCCCAGTCTCTAATTTGTTGTAATGTATATTTTCACATAAAGCTAACATAAGCTAAGTATCTTCAATAAAATGCAGCAATAAATAGATTTGACTACATTGAAATTAACAACCCAACCAAAGACCTCATTAAGAAAATAAAGACAAGCCACAAACAGAAAAGATATTTGCAATCTGTAAAAATTACAAAGCATTTATATCATTACAGAGTATATAAAATAACTCCAACAGACCAATAAAAGAAATGATTCAGTAGAAAAATAGGAAAGTGATAGAAACCTGTGTCTGACAGAAGAGGAAATGCAGAAGACCAAAGCACATTTAAAAGACAGTCAACCTCATTAGTAGTGGGTCACACGGAGACCACAATGTGACAGTATTTACACTAACTTCCAAGTGCTAAAGAGGATGTGAATGAACAGGGTTTGTAAAATGGCATAACCATTTTGGAATATAATTTAGTATTTTCTTATAAAGTTCATCATTCACATTCTCTATGACCCGACAGTTTCACTCCTAGGTATACACCTTTGAGAAACTTGCATAAAAGAACAAAAGACTGGAAATGACCCAAATGTCCACTGACAAGAAAATAAATTCATTAATTATAGCAATACAATATTCTACAGCAATAAAAAACAAATGTACTAAAGCTACATGAAACAAAATAAATCCATCTTAGAAAAGCAGCACTTAATACATTTATACTATAAATCTGTTTTCTTATTTGATATTTGTTTTGTTTTTCCAATAAATTTCCTTCTGAAATCTAAAGAGATAAGTACTTTCCTCAAATATAAATTTTATTTGTCAACAAGAATTATAGAGGGGGCCTTAGCTGGTATTAACAGTGATGAAGGTAGTAGATGACAGTGCCTTGCCCTTACCTCTCCATTCTTTCCCACCCCTACCTGCTCACCCTCCACCACAGCCCCTGTGTTGCTGCCTGGGAAAAGACCAGAATATTTGAGAGAGATTATAGACAAGAGCAGGAGAATCTAGAGAAAAAGAGGATAATAGTGAAAAAAATGGGGAAGGGGGTAATGCTTTGGACTGGGTAAAGTGGAGTAAATGTGGGGTATATATGAAACATACAACCATCCTATCTGGATTAACCTCACATATTTTGTGTTTCAATTACAATGATTCTGTAACATAAACTTCTATTATGTAAGATACTTTTATATTTTGTTAAAATTGTACTTCTTTGAAGTCATTTAACAGATATCCCCTAAGAGGATATCTAAAATATACTGTACCTTGGCTTTTTCTTAACCTTAAGATGGACCAATAGGATGACTTCATAACTAAATTAAAAGAGGTTGGGTATAGCAACTCACACCTGTAATTCCAGCACTCTGAGAGTCTGAGGGAGAGGACTACTTGAGTCCAAGAGTTTGAGACTACAATGAGCCATATGATCACACACTCTAGCCTGGGCAAAAAGACCAACCCTATTTCTAAAAATAAAAATCAAAAAGATAATAATAATAGGCTAGGCACAGTGGCGTATCCCTGTAATTCTAACACTTTAGAAGGCAGAAGTAGGAGGATCATGAGGCCAGGAATTCAAGACCAGACTGGGCAACATAGAAAGATCCCATCTCTAAATAAAAAAAACTGGCTGGTAGTAGTGGCTCACACCTGTAATCCTGGCACTATGGAAGGCCAAAGCACGATGATTGCCTGAGCTCACAGATTCGAGACCAGCCTAAGCAAATGCAAGACCCCGTCTCTAAAAAACAGCTGGGTGTTGTGGCAGGTGCCTATAATCACAGCTACTCGGGAGGCTGAGATAAGAGAATCGCTTAAGCCCTAGAGTTTGAGGCTGCTGTGAGCTATGATGCCACAGCACTCTGCCCAGGGTGACAAAGTAAGACTCTGTCTCAAAAAATAAAATACATTAAATGAAAAATAATTAGGTGGTGGCATGCATCTATAGTCCCACCTACTTGGGAAGCTAAGGCAGGGGCATTGCTTGAGCCCAATAGTTTGAGTTCACGGTGAGCTGTGATTGTGCCACTGCCGTCCAGCCTACTATTATTAAGTAATAATAACTGAAAAGAAAGAAACTTTTTCTAGTAATACTGCTAACTTCAAAATATGCATATGTGAATTTAATAAACATAGAATCTTAAAATATTTCTATTAATCTTTTAAATATGCAACAATCATATCCTATCTTCGTTCCTACTAACCTAGCCATAGTCTCAAGGTGAATCAGTGTCTAGAAATAAAAGGTCAACCTTACCATAAAATAAATTGCTAACAAAAATCTAACAAAAAAGAAACAAAAACAAAAATTTATAGTTATATTCTTGAAAGAGTGATTGATCTCTTAAACAAGACTAATTTTCTTAGACTTTAGTTACTATTCACGCAGTAATTCAAAGGACTATTTTACATTTTATAAGTGAATAAAAACTACTGTGCAATAAGATTGTCTTCTCTTAATTGCAAAAGATAAAAAATCATCAATTAATCCTATTCACTTGCCTTTAAAGTGAATACTTTTGAATACTTCAAAAAGTTTTTTTGTTTTTTTTTTTTCAAAAAGTATTTTTGTTTTTGCTGGAGGTCAGAATATGAAACATTAAGCTAAACAATGTCTAAGATTAAGAGCAGGATTCTTACTGAATTTCACACTTTTTAACAAGGCAAATTACCATCTTGAAATCCATTGTGCTTAGTGATTCTCATAACCTGGCTGTGTAGTGGACATCATAAATAAGGTACTTTAAACTGCTAGAGATTTAGCTAGCCTTTACTAACATACTTAGCCATTACTTATGGAAGTACTTTCACATGCACCAGGGAGCTGACTTCTCACAGGCAGGAATCAACAAAATAACAAAGCTGGCAGGATCTTGAACTTAATCACTTTACTATAGTAGTATAAAGGCACAACAGAAATATCAACCTGGGCTTGTGGAAAAATTAGGCCCTTAATTGGACATCAGTGGATTACATACTTGAATCAAACTATTCTAGCTGCTCCCTAAATCACCACCTTTACTAAATTACACTTTAATGTTTATTCAACAGCTTTTATCAATAAAACAGGTGAAAATTATTACTCCATCTGGTTTGGGTATTGATGTTCTATGAATACACACTCACTGCACCTAATATGAAACCCCACACCACAAGAGGCAGTTCTTTTTTTTTTTTTTGTAAGACAGAGTCTCACTTTGTCGCCCTTGATAAAGTTCCTTGGTGTCATAGCTCATAGCAACCTCAAACTCTTGGGCTCAAGTGATTCTCTTGTCTCAGCCTCCCAAGTATCTGGGACTACAGGCACCCACCACAATGCCCACTATTTTTAGAGGCAGGGTCTGAACCTTGCTCAGGCTGATGTCTCCCAGAATGCTAGGATTACAGGAGTGAGCCACGGCGCTCAGCCCTACAACAAGAGAAAGTTCTTTTTTTTTTTTTTTTTTTTTTTTAAAGAGACAGAGTCTCACTTTATTGCCCTCGGTAGAGTGCCTTAGCTCTCACAGCAACCTCCAACTTCTGGGCTTAGGCGATTCTCTTGCCTCAGCCTCCCGACTGGGACTATAGGCGCCTGCCACAATACCCAGCTATTTTTTGTTGCAGTTTAGCTGGGGCTGGGATTGAACTCACCACCCTCGGTATATGGGGCCAGTGCCCTATCCACTGAGCCACAGCACCACCCAGGAGACAGTTCTTTAAAAAATAAATCTAGGAAGAAACTGTGATTTCCTGAGGAATAAGTATGCTTTTATTTTTTTTAAAAATCTACAATGAGAACTATTTTGTGCCCTGTTTTATTTTATTTATAGTTTCTTGGGAGCTCAAAATCAAATCTGATGTTTGACTATTATCATTTTCTTTATCTAGTTTTAATATGTTACTTCCATGGTACTTTAAGATGGTACTGAGTCTCTAATTGTATAATGATGTTAGTACTTAATGGACTTGTTATGAGTAGACTCAAATAAAGTATGGAATAAATGAATGACCATAATTTTTTTTTTTTTTTTTTGAGACAAAGTCTCACTTTGTCACCCTTGGTAGAGTGCTGTAGTGTCATAGCTCACAGCAACCTCAAACTCTTGGGCTTAAGGGATTCTTTTGCAAGAGCAAGACCCCATCTCTAGAAAAATAGAAAAAGCCTCCCAAGTAGCTGGGCAACACCTGGCTATTTTTAGAGACCAGATCTTGCTCTGGCTCAAGCTAGTCTTGAACCTGTGAGCTCAAGCAATCTGCCTGCCTCGGCCTCCCAAGTGCTGGGATTACAGGCGTGAGCCACCACACCTGCTGAATGACTATAAATTTAACATTTCATTTAATTATCCCCAGGTCTATGAACAAAGTGATAACATTTTAAAAGATATGCAAGAAAAAGAGGCAATGTAGAAAATAGCCAATGATAAGACTTCACTCTTTTTTTGGATACCGATTATTGAAAATAAATGTTAAAACAATACGTGCTAAGGATTTAAGCAAAAACACATTTAACACATGAAAACCAACCACCAAACCAACAATTTTCAAACTGTAACCTGAGTTTGTACAACTGACAACTTACTCAGAATTTTTGAAAAAAAGACCTAAGAAAAATGTCTCCTAAAAGATATACGTTCAACACATTAAACGACTGAAGGTAACAGGCCATAGGAAAAATACAACCACCACTGTATAGTCTGACTATATGAAGCAATTCAGGAAGAGAGAAGAAAAATTTTTGTTAAACAAGAAAGCATTTATGTCCATTTATAACAACATATGAATTCAAAATTATTTTCTAATAAAAATTTCATGACCAAAACCAAATGTAAATAGGACAATAATATCACCAATCAGTACACATTTAAAAAAATATGAAATCTTCTTATCTGTCTCAAGACTAATTTTCTGTAAGAACATAAATGTCTTTTATAAAAGAGGTTACTTAATATTTTAAAGTAAAAGATACCTTTTCTTAAACATGGATATCTGAATAACTTTATAATTCCATAGTCATCGGCTGTAACTAAAACTTGGCCAATATAATTTCCATCTACTGAATTTATATCATTAACATCTGAATATTTGGGCCAAATTCCATTTACTTCAAGGCCTGAAACACATGTCCATGAAGCCCAATGAACACTTTTTGTTTCTTCTGTACTTGTCACTTCTTTTCCTCCTAAAAATAAATCAGAATCTTAATTTAAGAAGTTATTTCATTTGATTTTCACTCAAGCTTAAACTGTAACTGTAACATGATAAACTCCAAAATTTTAAATTATCTTCCCATCTCAGTTAGACGAGAATATTAAATAAGTAGCTCACTCTGAATAAAGAGAAGAGAAAACTGAATGGAAGAATTTTTTTTTAAGCCAGGTAAGGTGGCTCAGACCTGTAATCCTAGACTCTGGGAAGCTGAGGTGGGTGGATTGCTTGAGCTCAAGAGTTCAAGACCAGCCTGAGCAAGAGCAAGACCCCATCTCTAGAAAAATAGAAAAAATTAACCAGATGTTGTGGCAGGTGCCTGTAGTCCAAACTACTCAGAAGGCTGAGGCAGGAGGACTGTTTGAACCCAGGAGTTTGAGGATGCCGTGAGGTAGGCTGATGCCACAGCACTCCAGTCCAGGGCAACAAAGTGAGACTCTGCCTCAAAAAAAAAAAAAAAAAAAAAAAGAAAGAAAACTTTTTTTTGAACGTTACTACCAAAATTATACTAATTTGGAGGCACACATAGACTTGAAAAATTAACTTAGCAGGTTCACCTATGTGGAAAATAAAACTGAATCTTATTAAAATCATCATATAGATTAATCACAACGGGTTAAAATCTAAGAAAAGATAAAAGCCATAAAAAAGGAAAAGCAGGTATTAAAAAAAGGAAACCTAAGATAAGTATGGTTCAGAAAAAAGGAACTAAAAAAGATTAAGAAGAAAGATGAGTGGGTAGTAATATATTTACATTAGGTAAGGGCATTAGGATTCAGTCAGTCTTCATTACACATGTATTGTTAATGAAAAACTTTAGGTGAGATGCATTAACTTCATTATGCAGCTGTTAAGTTCTTGGAATACAGTGACTAATTCTCTAAGCATCATAATAAAGTACTAAGAGGGGAGGGCATGTGTGGCTCAAAGGAGTAGGGCGCTGGCCCCACATACCGAAGGTGATGGGTTCAAACCCGGCCCCGGCCAAAAACTGCAAAAAAAAAAAAAAAAGATAAAAAGTACTAAGAGATAATATTTTAACTATTCTTTTATTCCTCTGTTTTAATCTTTATTTGGAATTTTTTTAAATTGAGGTTTGTTATATTATTAATATTTGCAAAGTTAATTTGAGATAACCACAAAAAATAACCCCAAATCATTTATGATCCCACATTTGTAGCAGTAATATTTACTTAATCAGATCCACCCACAAAAATTGCATTCTGATTCTCTTATATACAATAGGGCTGCCATATACTACTTTCATGGTACAGAGGGGATCCGTCTTAGATCCTCTAGTCAAAGGAGTTTTTAACAAGAACATTTAGAATAGTGGTTGCCAGGGACTAAGAGAAATGGAGGTTAGGGAGGGGCAGATTTTGGTCAAAAGTTATAGTTTCAGTTATACAGAATAAGTAAAGCCTGATGCACAGTATGTTGAGTATGGTTAATACTACTGTATGGTATACTTGAAATTTGCTAAGAGAATAGATCTTCTTGTTGAGACAGAGTCTCACTCTGCGCCCTGAGTAGAGTGCAGGTGTGTCGTCATAGCTCACTGCAACCTCAGAATCCTGGGTTTCAGGGATCCTCCTGCCTCAGCTCCTTGAGTAGCTGGGACTACAGGCCCATGCCAGCTGGGGTTTTTTCTTTTTCTCTTAATTTTCTGTGGAGACAAGGTCTCACTCTTGCTTAGACAAGTCTTGAACTCCTGAGCTCAAGCAATCTTCCTGCTTCAGCCTCCCAGCATGCTAGAATTAGGCAGCACTCAGCAAGAAAATAGATCTTAGATGGTCTCACCACATGCAAAAAAGGGTTCACTATGCAAAGTGATAGCTATGTTAATTAGCTTGATTGTGGAAATCATTTCACCAATTATATGTGTATCAAAACATGACACTGTCCTTGGCAAATATACATGTCAGTTGTACCTCAATAAAGTGGGGGGGGGACAAAAGAATTTTAATAATAATAAGGCAGCCTTATAGAAAAGACCACAATGCCTAAAATATTAGCTCAGATCTTTGATTTCCTATAATCAAATGTAACTTACACTCTGGTTCTACTGAAATTCTGAAATATTGTATAAGCTCTAAAAATCTATAAACAACATATAATTTACTAGAAATGTTTACCTGGCATCCTATAAAAAAGTCTTTTCCCATTGCCATCATTTGTCTGTAAATATCTACTGTCTGAGGACCAGTCCATATGAGTAATGAAACTAAGTGATCCAACACATTCGCCAACTTTTTTATAACGTTGAGCAACTCCATAAATATCAACTGAGCTGTCATTGCATCCAACAGCAAGGTAAGTTCCATCTGGTGAATATTTTAATTCATGAATTGCCTCCTTCCTATCTTTAATATGTACAACTTCTGTCATATCTCTGTTAAAAAGAAAAAAATGGTACTATAAGAACAAAAGTCACACAACAGAATTTAGTTTTCAACTTATCTAAAATGACTGTCAGGCTATACCAAGTATTTTTAAACTATAAAATAAATGCAAATAAGGCCACCAGTATTAAGTTCAGGAATAATTATTTTGTTGAACAGAAATATATGGGTACACTATATGTCAGCAGTACAGAAAAATGCTAAATTTCAGTTTCTAAATTATTTTAAGTATTTTAAAGATCAATATTAAATTTTTTAGAGTCAATAAAGGAATTAAAGAAATAAAGTCATAGATTTTTATGGTAAAACTTCTTTGTAAATATTAAGTTTATGAAAATTCTTAATTATTATATAAACATTATAATTTTCAAACAAAGTTTTGCAATGAGGCAAACGTACAAAATGACATTCAGGAAACAAGAAAGGAGGAGTCAGTTCTTATTACTTCAGTCATACATTTAAATACACAGATTTTTTTTTTTTTTTTTTTTTTGAGACAGAGTCTCACTATGTCGCCCTCAGTACAGTGCTGTGGCTTCACAGCTCAAAGCAACCTCAAACTCTTGGGCTTATGTGATTCTCTTGCCTCAGCCTCTCAAGTAGCTGGGACTACAGGCACCTATCACAACACCCAGTTATTTTTTGGTTGCAGTTGTTGTTACTTAGCAGGCCCAGGTCAGGCTTGAACCCACCAGCTTTGGTGTATGTGGCTGGCGCCCTACTCACTGAGCTATGGGTGCTGAGCCTAAATACAGCTTACATAACTATAACTAGTTATTTTAATTTCAATTTCTTTGACCTTCATTATAAAAAAATACAAATTTGTTGCTTAGGGACCATGTCCACCAGTGAAGTCAAACATTTTTTTCAGTGATGTCTTATAACTGAGTTTCCAAAATAATACAGATATTGGCAACAACCATAAACATGGACAGTTTAACACTACTGTCTTTCCCTAGTTGTACAGTTAGTGGGGAGGAGGGAGAAAAGTTGGGGAGAAGGATCCAGGGAGGGAACTGAGGTAAAAGGAGGACAGAGTCTATTTCCAGTAAGAGTCAGGGACTTTTCTCCATATAAATTTGGTCTCCCACATTTGAAATGCTCCAAGTAAATAATTTCAAAAGCAGAAGTTTAAGTGGAAGTTTCCCAATTTTTAAAGTTTCTAAATGTATAATTTATAGAAATCAAACTCAAATTTCTTCCAGTAACTCTAAATACTTTAGAGTTACTTTTGTTTTAGGCAATATACACTTGAACTCGCCTTCTTCTATGAGAGATGGATATAAAGTAAATATGATAAAATGTAGTGAGTATTCAAAAGTGTGTGAAGTTCTATAAGAAATACTGAAAGTTACCTCCGATAAGGGTCTAATAACCAGAATCCACAGAGAACTCAAATTTATTAGCAAGAAAAGAACACGTGACCCCATTTCAGGGTGGGTAAGGGACTTAAAGAGAAACTTCTCTCAAGAAGACAGACGCAAAATCTACAAACACATGAAAAAAAGCTCATCATCCTTAATCATCAGAGAAATGCAAATCAAAACTACTTTGAGATATCACCTAACCCCAGTAAGAGTAGC